>OZ024895.1:24476374-24768874 GCA_964017195.1 Siderastrea radians
GTGAATGCAAGCACGACATAGAAAATGCTTTCAAGTTGCCTTGTTCTCTATACAGCATGAAAAAAATCGGAGAAAATACTATTTTGAAGCGCTCTTGTCTGTTCATGAAGTGCGTGGCAAGAAAAGAAAGACAGGATGAAGGCTTTGTTAAGTCGTCCATCAATGCAAAAAGACACGAGATCGAGTTATAAAATATGAGGTTTTGAAACACCCCCCCCCCCCCCAGCGCGAATGTATTTTTGCGAAGTTTGGTATTTTTCTTCTGGTTTTCGAAGCGCGATCTTGCACAAAATGCCGCGTAATGACTAAAGAATGTTGTGTATACTTAAGCTATCGGCTCTCCAGGCTGTTAAAAACACTCTAATCGTCCCACTCGTTTGCCTCATGGAGCAGTGTACTTAATTCTACAACTGAAACCAGTTTCAAAAAACACAAAATGTAACGAGACCGGGAAATTATCGAGTCTTGAACGGGGCAAAGAAGCACAACATAGCCTTAGTTAAACACGTTCGTAAAGCCTAGTAGTAGCGGTTTGCTCCCTCTGTTTGAACAAACATGCAATGAAGTTTGCTTAGTAGTATAGTAAAATGGGGGTTCTGTAACAGCTTTATTACTGGGAGATTTATTTCAAGTTTTTAAACCGCTCACATATGAAACAATTTTTCACATAGGAGAAAGAGAAAAGTTTTATAACTGAGAGTTCTATTTCCGTTTTTACACCGATAGCACAAAACCGGTTTTGTAAAGGTGGAAAAGGTGGTAAGAATATTATTGCATCACTTTTTAAAAACCGCAATAATATATTTTGCAGTTGTTACTGTCACAGAATTCCAAAAAAAATTTTCATTTAGAGATTTGTGTTTTGTTATTATATCAAAAGTGTTACAGAATCCAAAATGTCTGTTGCAAGAAATCAGAAAGATATTTTTCAAATGTTTTATGGTGAAATACCGGAAAAAGTTAAAAAAAGTTTACCTCGTCCATTAAAACCGCTTATTGAAATTGAGGATGAGTTTTACATATCAACAAACAATAATAATAAATGGCTTCATGTTTGGAAAATGGTTGTATCGGAAACAAACCCCAACAATAAAGATCTTTTTGAGTTTGCAAGATCAATAAAAGAAAGTTTCACAGATTTAATAAAAAGAGAACTAAAAGAGTTAAAAAATATAAAAGTAAGTCTAGAGATGAAAGTTAAATTTAAAAAGGAAGAAGAAGAAGAACAAACTCAATACATGGAGCAATATTTTCGAGAAAATGAGCCACAGGTTTTTAACACAAACGACGATGAAAATGAGATAGAAGAATATTTCGATAACATTTTTGAAAAAATTAATGGAAAAATCGAGGTATGGGTTGCGGAAGGGTCAGGATGGGAAGTAGAAAAAATAGAGCTTGTGTACGTGAATGTAGCACGTTTTCAGCCACTGCGTGGAGGAACATATTTGCCAATTCCAACAAAGTTGAAAAACAAAAAAGCAGTAATGAACGTGCAAAATAAGGACAATGAGTGTTTGAAGTGGGCTGTAAGATCAGCTATGTTCCCCCCACCAGAAGGAAAAAATCCAGACAGACCAAGTTCTTACCCAGTTAACGATGGTATTAATTGGAGTGGCATTGTTTTTCCAACACCAGTAAAACAAATTGACAAACTTGAGTCGCAAAACGAAAACCTCGCAATAAATGTATTTGGCTGGGAAAATGATTGTGTGATTGTGCATAGGATAAGTAAAAAAGAAAAAAGCGTGCCGCGGATAAACCTGATGTTGATTGAGTCGGGTGAAAAACAGCATTATTGTTTTGTGAAAAGAGTAAGCGCACTGCTTTATGATCAGAGCAAACATCGTGATACGAAACATTATTGCATGTTGTGTTTGACAGGTTTTTCAAGAAAGGATTTGTTGGAAAACCATGAAAAATATTGTAATGGTTTAAAAGGAAACCCGACAAGGATTGATATGCCAAAAGAGGAGGAAAAAATAGTTTCATTTCAAAATTATAACAAACAAATGAAAGTGCCTTATGTTATATATGCTGACATTGAGGCTTTGATAAGAAAGATTCTTGGCTGTGAGCTTGGGCCAGAGAGCAAGAAAAAAAGTTACACCATGAAAACAGATTATCACGAGGCAAGTGGTTATTCTTACACGGTTGTGAGAAGTGACGGTGAAGTTTCAGGACCAAAAGTTTACAGGGGTGAAAACGCGGTGGGAACGTTTTTTAGTGACATTCTGAAGGAAGAGGTGAAAATAAGAGAGAGTTTGGCAGCACCAAAACCAATTGTGATGACGGCTGAAGACTGGAAAAAATACAAAACCGCAACAGATTGCCACATTTGTAATAAAAGTTTGATAAAAGATGAATTCTTAGACTCTTCGCCGGTTTGGAGCATAGAAGATGGTGAAGGTGGAGAAAAAAGCAGCTATAGGGGTCAATGGGGGATTCTTAAGCTACAAAAATTAACAGAAAAAAAAGACCAATTGGAAGCAAAACAACAGAAAAATTGTATTTTCTGTGATAATCCATTACTTCAGAAAAACTTCAGAGACGCAGTGAAAGACCATTGTCACATAACTGGAAGGTATCGAGGTGCGACGCACAACAATTGCAATGTAAAACTGTACATTAACCCAAAAACAACCCCCATACCTATTGTATTTCACAATCTAAAGGGTTACGACGCGCACCATTTAATGCAAGAGATGTCGAAACTTTGTGAAGAGGTTAAATGCATTCCTATAAACATGGAGAAATATATCACATTTTCAGTCGGAGGTCTGCGTTTCATTGACAGCTTCAACTTTTTGCAAGGAAGTCTTGATTCACTTGTAAGCGCAACACCAAAGGAGTCATTGAAAATAACATCAACCATTTCAAAAGGCAGCGACCTGCTTTACAAAAAAGGGATCTATCCTTATGAGTACATGGATTCATGGGAGAGATTTAGCGAGATAAAGCTTCCGGACAAAGAGAAGTTTTACAGTAAGCTGAACGACGAGCACATAACAGACGAAGAGTACGCACACGCGCAGACTGTCTGGGAGACTTTTGAATGTAAAACGTTGGGTGATTATCATGATCTTTACGTTAAAACAGATGTTGCCCTGTTGGCAGATGTTTTTGAGAACTTCCGAAATTTATGCCAAGAGCAGTATGGGTTAGATCCAGCTCATTATTACACATCACCAGGATTATCCTGGGACGCTTTATTGAAAAAGACGGGGGTCGAGCTTGATTTATTCACAGACATTGATATGTACCTATTTGTGGAAAGGGGAATGCGGGGTGGAATCTCCATGGTAAGCAAGAGATACGCAAAGGCAAACAACCCGTATGTACCTGACTATGACCCAAGCAGACCAAACAAATATATTATGTATCTTGACGAAAATAATCTTTATGGATGGGCAATGAGCAAGCCACTCCCGAAAAGAGATTTTAAATGGAAACGTGTTATGCCCACTGAGGAAGAAATCATTAAGAAAAAAGAAAACGCAAAGAATGGATGGATTCTTGATGTGGATCTTGAATACCCAAAAGAACTGCATGAAGAACACAACAGTTTTCCCCTCGCCCCTGAGAAAAAGCAGGTTAAAAATGAATGGATGTCGGAATACCAACACAGTTTGATAAAAGACTTGGATCTGAAAACACCAAAATGCAACAAGTTGTTGTTGACTTTTCAAGACAAAAACAACTATGTGGTGCATTACCGAAACTTGCAGTTTTATCTGAAGCAAGGAATGAAACTGAAGCGTGTGAACAAGGTGTTAGAGTTCGGACAAGAATGCTGGATGGAGCCGTACATCCGGGTGAATACAGAATTCAGAAAAAACGCAAAGAGCGACTTTGAAAAGAACTTTTACAAGTTAATGAATAACTCAGTTTTTGGAAAAACCATGGAAAACCTGCGTAACCGTGTTGACATAAAAATAGTGAGAGGTAATGAGACAAACAAAATAAGGAAATACGTTGCAAGCCCTTTATAATCAAGGCATGTTATGTTTTCAAACGACTTATTTGGAATCGGCATGCGCAAAAGCAAGCTGCTTCTGAACAAACCGGTCTACACCGGTATGACGATCCTTGACAACAGCAAGATTCTCATGTACGATTTTTTCTACAACGAGCTGAAAAAAAAATATGGCCCAAAGTGCGAACTTTTGTACACGGACACCGACAGCCTTCTGCTTGAGATTGAAACGGATGATGTATACAAAGACATCGAAACAAAAAAAGATCTATATGATACGAGTGATTACCCGAAGGAGCATCCACTTTACTCAAATGTCAACAAAAAGGTCTTGGGCAAAATGAAAGACGAATGCAATGGAACCCCCATAGCAGAGTGTGTCTGTCTGAGATCGAAAATGTACTCGATACTGAAAGGCAATGAAAAAAATATAAAAAAAGCGAAGGGTGTGAAAAAATGTGTCGTCAAGAAACAAATAATGCATGAACAGTACAAGGAAACGCTTTTTGGTAAGAAGCAGTTATGGCATGGAATGAACATTCTTCGAAGCGAGGGACATGAGATCTATGGCATGTATGTTAACAAAAAATCGCTTTCCTCATTTGATTCAAAGCGATGGATAGAAGAAGATGGTATTCATACAAAAGCTTATGGTTATGAACCTGCATTCAAATTTACAGATGCTGAAATTGCCGCAATTGCTGCAGCTGAAGAAGAATTAGAGTTGCTCGGGTGGTAACTCTATGTTTGGAGGGACAACCAAAAGCTCTTCGCGGACAAACCAACGTTTTGGTCCGTCAAACAAATAATAGATAACCGGTGCGTCTGGTTTTATCAGAATTTTTTCAATCTCGTAAACATTCAAAGACCAGATTGGGTCGGTAGCTCTTCGCCGGCCACCTTCAAGTTCACCAGGTTGATAAAGATAGCGAACACTTAAACCGGATGGGAGCTTTTTTTCGTTCACACCAACGGGTCTCAAATAAGGTGTCGAGGGTTTGGATGGAACAGTTTTCTTTTTGATGGCATCAACAGGTTTTTGACCAGTCAGTCGAGTGACTTCTTTATTCAAAGCTGAAATAACAGCTGGCAGTCGGGTCACCCATTCAGTCGATCTTTTGTCGTCTGGGAGTCGCATTTCAACCCCATATTGGTGTCCAAACAGTCGTTCAGCCAGGGTGCGGTTAAATCTTTCAACAATTGCTTGATCACGGTGAATATCCACACGACCACGTCTTACCTCGACATTATGTTTCGAAAGCAGTTGATTCACAGCGCCCATAAACTCACGACCAGGATCGACTTGAAGCAGTTTCGGCCATTTCAAAGGACCACGACTATAAATCCGTTCCAGAGCAGCTGCGACTTCTTTAGCCTCTTTTGTGGTTAACGGTTCGGCTTCTTTGTATCGAGAGGCCACATCTACCACCGTGAGAGCATATTTAAAAGTTTTACGGGAGCGTGGTGGGCGATCGTGTGGGAGATACAGAAGATCGGCTTGATGAACTTTGTTTGGAACAGGAACATCAAATTTCGGTCTTGGAATATAACGTGGGGCTGGTAAATAAATCTGCCAAAGAGCTTGCTTCATCAACCAGTTTTGAGCCACATCTTCCGAAACTTTCGCTGCCTGGGCTAATTTCTTAATTGCTGCAAACCCTTTCCAATACCCTTGCGGGCTGTAATAAATTTTTGACAACTTATTTAAAACGCGTGAGCTCATTGTATACTATACACAATAAAAAATGGACGACCCGTTTGACTGTTTGCAAGGTGAGAAAATTTCGTCGAAAATAATTAAAGAAATGTTGCAAAAAAATGAAATAAGCTTGTTATCAAAAAAGATTGATCGTTGTCCTTCATGCGAGGAGCAAATAGTTTATGTGGAGAATGAGTTCTGTCAGGCATGTCAAAAATGTGGTAGAGTGATTGAATGTGATGATTATGAATATTTTGAAGAAGAAAATTGGAGAAGAAGTTCCACTGCTCTTAAAACAAATAATGATTATTTAAACAATGTTTTGCGAAAATGGAACATTAAAGAAATGTTTTCTTCCAGCGAGGTAGATTTTCTTGGTAACGTTATTGCTCAATTTCAGAAGATGTCCGGCAAGTCAGTGAACTACCCCTATTTTTTGTACAATTATTTTGAAATAGTACCTTCTGAATGCTGGCCAAAGAAAAAAGAAATTATGGAATCTATTTCTAATCACCTTCCAAAAAGCTTAGAAAGTTGGCGGCACGCAAAACATGAGTTTTATAAATGGTGGTTGAAAGCCAATCAAGGTTCTTCATAAACATTTTCATATTTGCCTGTTTTTGGATTTTTTACCAAACGCATGACAGTACCCTTTTTCGGATGAGTCCAAAATTTCTTGCTTGTGACACCAGTTGGTCCTGTGAAAGCATTTTTCGCAATATCACATGACCAATACCGATCGAATACATGTTCTGTGGAAGGAATAATTTTTTTTGTCAAAGTTTCAGCAAAATTAACTGCTTCCAACGGTTTGTCCAAAACACCAGTCCCTTTTTTTTGTTTTTTCAAACCCAAACCTAACTTTTGTTTAGCATTGATTGCATTTCTTGCAGCCGCATGACCCCACTGCCTTTGTTTGTAAGGAACTGCGTCAAGAGACTTCACCATTTTTTTATCCGCTTTGTTTTTACATTTTTTGAGATTTTCACCATATGTTTTTTCACGGTTGGAACAAACATCATAATCAACATCATGTTGCATTGCAGTCGCATCTGTTGCACCTGTTGGTTCTTGATATATTTCAAGAATTTCACCCGTTTCTGGATCGTATTTCACCTGCTTTTCAAGAGGATTGTATGGCCCTGTGAAATTATGTCCCGGCAATGTCCAACCTTTTTTTGGTTTCGGAAATTTACCAATTGCTGCATGTATATCAAACCCAGCTCCATCCAAATCAGGTCTGTCAGTTTTATAACGTTGGTTTGGTCGAACTTTAGTTGAAAGTTGATTTAACATTTCACTTCCAACTTTTTGAATAACTGGGCGTGCTTTGTCAAGAGTGTAATTTATTGCTTTCTTTTGCAGTTTGGGGTCTCTCATTGCTTCAGAAGTGTAATATCGTCCAGCTTCAACACTTTTTTTCGCAAGATATGGGATTCCTTTTGTAATTGCAAGATCACCAACTGCCATAGCAACGTCGCCAAATATACCACTGCCCTCCGCAAGGGAGGGCTCACCTAGTTTCCCGGCAAAAAACTTGATTTCATTTTTCCACAACTTGCGCACTTTACTTTCAAGAGTTTTCGATTGTTCTTTGTGATTATAACTTTTTCGGTCCCCTTTACATTGGGTGTGTGCCGCTTTTCTTTCACACAGTACACTTCCATTGTATATATATATATATATATTTTAAGAAAAATAATTTTTCACTATTTCCTCGTTTTGAAGTAAATCGTTAGAGAACATTTTCAAAATATCGGCAAAACTTGTTCCTTTATTTCTTTCGTTTAAAAAGAGAAGGCAGTAATAACCACATCTCACACTTTGTTCCCATTGGATTTGGTTGTCATTTCTGAAAAAATGTTTCATCCCATGCATTGACATCTCTTTTTCCCATTCCAAAGGTGGTGGAAAGCCAAATGAATCGAAATACTCGTAAAGACCTTTTCCTTTTGGCCAACAACATACCCAGTGAGTTCCCAAACTTCCAAAATCATCCAAGTTTATAATACATGGAGAATGAAACAAGGGTTTTGTTTCATTTCTGCTAAAAATACCTTTTATTGGAATTCGTAAAAAGTTGCACCATTTTCTCAGGTCAATGTTGGATAGAGGTTTATCTTCAAATTTCACTTTTTTTTTTAAACGATAATAATCCTCCCAAGTTCCATAAAAAGGTGGAGGTTGAATTTGCATCCCTTTACCTTTTGGTATTCCTGGTGATCGTCTTGTTCGTGGTGGTGGTGGTGGTGGTTGAGTTTGCATACCTTTTCCAATTATTTTTCGAACTAAATCAATGGCTAAAGGCACTCCGATAGACGCCAACATACCAAGGAAGCCACCATATTGTGCACCGCTTCCCGCTACTAGTGGCGGCAAGTGTCCAATCTTGCTGAGTTATCACCATCGATATCAAATGTGTCAAATATGTCCTTAAGGGTTGTACCTGTAATCATTTTGTTTCCTTGTTTGTTGAATGAATACAAAAACATGTTTGGGGTCTTTTACCCCAGGTGTTATCAACCACGTACCATTCGCATCCCTTTGGGAGGGGCTGGTATGCAAAATTTCTTTCAGGTATTTCCATTGGGTTGGTTTCAAGAAATTTTCATTGGCCATGGTCTGTCCTTTACCAGTGAAATGTAATTGGGGGGCCCACAACTCCAATTTACGAACAACAATTCTTCTTAGATCTGTGTTATTGTTTTGGAAAATCATTTCAAGGTCGTCTTGCAGTTCAATTTCAAACTCAAGTTGTATCGGTGGCAGCAATTTATCGGAAAGGGTTTCGAAGAAGGAGTATCTGTTTAAAGGAATTATAGTTTGAACCATTAAACCTCCATGTGATAGAAGCGCCCTTGCCCGCATTCCGACATTCGTCGCATTGCCATCAGTCTCTGTGGTAGCGTCAGAGTCAAGATATCAAAATTGGTTTTTTGCAACGCTTCTCGAAAAATCATCTGAAAAATCAAGCAAATTTTTGATGAAAATTCCTTTGTGAATATTATCTGCCTCGTACGGGATTTTCCCCGATGAACTTATTTTTAATTTAATTATCAATGAAAAAGAACCGTTGATAGGAGCCGATTCTGTGTCAGCAACAATGTTGCCTCCGTTTGCTTTTGTTTCAAACTTGAAATCGGCGCGAATATAAGCGTTGTACCAGTCATAAAAATTGTCCCGGTCTGTCACAGCGAATTTGTATCCCGTCTTTTTTTGAAATTGGTTGTTCTCAGGGAGCGTGATCGGAGTGTCTAAATTAAATTGGACGTATGAAGTATTCTCGAGGTATGGTTGAGTTCTGAACATGCCAACGAAGTTAATATATTAAGAGAAAAAAAATTTTTTTATTAAATTTCGTTAGCCAAAATTTGATTTAATTAAATTAAATTTGATTTTTAATTTGATTTTGAATTTGATTTTGAATTTGATTTAATTAAATTAAATTTGATTTTTTCTGTGTTTGGTTTTGCAAAATATTTGCAAGTTTCTTTTTCGAATCTTCAGACAACAATTTTCGTTTTTATTGTTTTTGCAGTATTTTTCGTATTTGTTTCGAACCCTTTTCAACAGCATGTTTTCCAACTTTCTGACCTGTCTTTTCAGCGATTTTTTCGGCAGTTTTCTTTGCCGCATTTTTTACATTGTCTTTGAATACTTTACCGATGGTCATGAAGGTGTCACGGATCACACCCGATCCTTTGTGTTTATATCGATAACTTCCGGTGTTTTCGTCAAAGAATCTTGCCCTCTCGTTCGGATGATTCATGATTGTATATTCATACCAACAAAAAAATTTACTCTTTTTCAATTATTAAACTAATTGCAATGTCTGACCCGTTAAGATCCAGTAAATTGTTTCTTCCGTCTGTCACCTAAACCCTTATTTCATCAATAAGAGTTGTATTCACAGGTTGCCACTCAAGTCGACGCGGCTCTTTTCGAAATGGATAGCTAACATGAAGATCTGCTGTTGAGAAACTGTATAACAAATCGTTTGGAACATTGTTTGTTCGGCGGGAGATAAGATCGCAGTGCAAATATACCCAATCAACACCTCTTGTGATATTTGGAACTTTATCTCCAAAACTAGGACCAGTCAAGATTCTTTTATTATAACCAAGCAATTCATTGAAATTTCCTTGAGACAAGTCAAGCTCATAATCTGGGTGCACTAGAATTAAAATTTTATAAGTTGAAAACTCGAAATGTATTGTGAAAATGTAAGCACCATCTTCTTTTGTCGGGTCTACTTTACCGGTGTGTTGCTGAAGAAATGTGTTGATTCTTTTCTAATCATACATTCCATTTGGAAAAGTTAAGGTCTTCCACGCTTGTTCTGTTTTTTTTTCCAGCGAATTTTGTTATCATAACTAGAATCGATATTATTCCATGAGTAAGTCATTGTAATAAGTCTGTTCAGCGCAGCTTTATAGCTTCCATCCAACTTTATCGGGGGATTAAACTTCACTTTAAAATCGTGTGAAATATTTCGTTCTCCCCCTCTTTGTAGTTTTGCAAGGCTCGAGTCAAGTAGTATGTCAAAGTTCATTGTATATAATCAGAAATAATTTTTTTCTTTTGTTTTTTATTAATTATACCGAGGTCAAGTAGTGAATCAAGCAAAAACAATACCTGATTTTTTAGTTTTATTGAGCTGTTTCCTGCTTTTATCGATCCTAAACTCAAATAAAGTTGGGTCATCAATTTGTTGGCTTCATCATCGATGCCACTTCCTTCGGTTTTCCAATCCTGTTCATAAGAGTCATCTTCATTGTCAGAAAGTTCAAAAGCAGGTCTTCGGCTCATGACAGTTTTTTCCAAAGGTGTTAGAGGTCTTTCTCTTTTTTCTTGTAAGGAAGTGGACTTCAGTCTTTTTTTCCCCTCCTGTAACCGTTTCGAAAAAAGAGATTCTTTTGTCACCCTTCTTTTTTCATCGATCCCATCTCTTATCTTTTTTAGTTCCGCAATGGTTTTACCTTTCAAACCTAATTTCGATTTTCCTACTTTGTAGTTGGGATCATTTCCGTATTTCGTGATCAGTTGATTGACCGTTTGCAACAGGGTTGATTCGTGTTGATATTCAGGCTCAACCGGCCCCGGCTTCGCCCACTCTTTTCTTTTGGATGTTTCTTCCATCAGCGGTGGGGGTGGTGGTGGAAAATCATCACCATCATCATCATATGGGGGTGGTGGTGGTGGTGATGATGGTGGTGTTGGTGCATCCGGTCTGAATTCATCACCAAATGGGTAAGTTTCGTCAAATTCATCCATTGTGTAATCAGGAACTTCCTGCTCCTCCTCTTCTTCTTCCACAGTGGTGCTCTTTTCATCAAGCCTTTTTGTGATTGGTCTAAAAAACTCTTCTCCTGTAAGCTGACCAAACTCTTTGTTTATTTTATCTATTCTGAATTTTTGGTGAATTTCTTCTTTTTGTTCGTCCAGACTCAACTTTTCTTTTGCCTTTTGACGCCAATTTTTCATTGACATATTTTCAGCGTGACTATATAGAAGCGAAAAAAATAATGAAGATTCCAAATTATGATTCAGGTTCTTCCAAGAGTGATTACAAGCAAGGTCACCCTTGTATGCCAGCAGATGTTTTTCGGATGTTAATTTGTGGGCCTAGTAATTCTGGTAAAACAAACATATTACTCCATATGCTTTATGAGTTGTTGGAGTTTGATAAAATCTACCTCTTCTAAAAAAACCTGCACCAGAATAAATATCAGTCTCTTTTGCAGGTCTTTGCTGAAAAAATCAACCCCCAGGTTGGTTATGAGGTTATCGAGGCTCATGGTGATGAAATCATTCCACTCGAAGAGCTTCCGGTGGACAACCAAAAAATAGTTATTTTTGATGATCTTGTTTGCGAAAAAAACCAAAACGATATCATTAATTATTTTATCAACGGGCGGCACAAAAACTGCTGCATTATTTACCTCTCTCAAACCTTTTACAAGGTGCCAAAAGACATCCGTGTTAACTGCAGCCATCTTTGTATTTTCAGATTAGATCCAAAAGAAAACAAACGAATTGCAAACGAAATAGGTGTGGATCATGAGGTTTTAGATCGCGCCACCGATGAAAAATATTCTTTCCTTTACTATGACAAACCCCAAAAAATAATTTAAAAAAATTTTGATGAAGATATATAATGGGTAGATTCAACGGTCAAATAGGTGGAACTAGCCAAGCGACGACGAGTAAAAGTGGAAAAGTGGGTCCTCCTGGTCTGGGGGGTCCTCCTGGCCCCGAGGGTCCTCCTGGACCGAAGGGTGATAAAGGCCTTGGAGGACCACAAGGTCCTCGTGGACCGAGGGGAGAAAAAGGGCCCGCTGGAGCACAAGGTCAGGTCTGCAGAGGGCGCACAAGGACCACGGGGTTTAAAAGGCGATAAGGGCGACAAGGGCGATAAAGGTGATCGTGGCCCTCAGGGTAGTGCCAGGGTTCTACTAATATTGACATGGAAAATAAGTACGATATTTTGCGATTAAAAAGCAACCCTTATCCTGTCCACGGTGATCTGACAAAGGTAATTAACTATCAAGACACGAGAAATATCTTTCTTTCAAAAAAGGAAGGTGGAAAAATGGAAGCCAGCATTGATATGAACAATAGTACAATCTACAACGTAAAAGACCCAGTACAGGCAGATCACGCCACAAGCAAAAAGTATGTCGATAATCAGCTTGTCAAAAAACTGGATAAAGAAGCTGATATTGATATGAAAAATAAATCAATTATCAATCTTAATCTTCCATCAAACAAAAGAGACGCCGCATGTGTCGAGTTTGTTAACTACAGAATTGATGACATGACACAAAAAAAGTTTATCAAACTTGATGGCACTAACAATATGACTGGAAACTTGAATTTAAATAATAATAAAATTGTTAACTTACAAACCGATTACAAAGACTCGAAATCCGCAGTTAATGTTGATTTTATGCAAAATGAAATAACAACTGTGAGAGATCTTGTCACTCAGAAAATTCATGAATCTCAGATCATTAATTCAGGGCGAAAAAGAGACGCCTTCAGATACTTGATGGAAGACACTGATGAATCTTCGAGTGAAAACAATATCGAGGTTTTGGGTATTGTTGATTTTCCCAATTCTCCACATCAAATTAATAAAAAAGCTTACCAACTTAAACTCTTGTTTGAAAAAGGCTCACCCAACCAGTACCGGTCACGCCTCGGTTTTAACCTATATAAACTTCCGGTCGGTTACTATACTTTGGTCGTTGAATGGTTTCCGCCGGAAATGAATGAGTTGAGTGTAACCCCGCAAGCAACGACGATTTCAATTTCTAATTATGCAACAAAAACATTCGAGAAGTACACCAAAACGGTTATCAATTTTCACAGATGGGGTAGCTCAACCCCACAATTTCTTTACCTTGATCTGCACGGTACAGTTAGTAATCCATCATTTTTAACAATTGGTCATTTAATTGTCTATGGTGTTAAAGAAACAATTTCAAATGTTGACCCAAGTGTCTATGACACCGCTTTTGTAATTGAAAACGGAAAAATGGTTATGCAAACAGATTTGTCTTTAAACGGACATAATTTGAGTGGTTCCGTTCATCGCATAAATGGTTTTCATAATAAAAAAGATGGTAATGGTGATTTTTCATTAAATGGTTTTAAAAAATAATAATGAATAAAAGTAATGTGTTATTAAAGGCAAAAATAATATATGAAACAAACCAAAGTAAATATAATTCTATTAGTCTTTTTTTGAAAAAAGAAGATCCTAATGATTCGGCAAAGTCTTCTGTACATAGGTTCAATTCGACTGATATAAGAAAAAAAGAACAAAACTTCGATATTAATCATGATATAGGAATTTATTATGTAATATCAATGTTTTTTTACGGATGAAACACAACTATCACATGTAAACGAAAATTTATTATTATTGGTTGAATATAAATAGAAACCCAAACATTTTTACATATATTATATAGCACAATGCGGGACATTTTCGAATTCAACCATATCGACCAAACACTTTCCAAAGAGAAAATTAAAATTCTGAAAGATTTGTATGGTTTTTACCATAAGAAACATTATGGATATGAAAAGTTGCACCGCGGTTTTCGAAGAAAAAATTTTGTTTGTAATCTTTCAGCTGGTAAGTTAATAATCAGTGCCGCAGTAGCCGGAGGAATAACACTGAACCCTGCTGTCATGGCAACTTTAACTGGTGTTGGTCTTATTTTGAAAGCAGTGGCAAGCCTTAAGAAATACGATAAGAAGACCGAACAAGCAAATTTTGCCCGTATCGAATACGAGAAAATTCTTGATGAGATTCGCTTTTACCTCCGAGGTGAAGTTTTCGACGAGAAGGCCTTTCGTGATAGATTGAAAATGATGGATAATTTCGTCACTGATTATTGTATGGAGATTCCGCCATCTATCTCTGAAAAGTACGATAAAAAATTCGCTCAATTATAGATTTTTAAAGTAATTATATACGCTAACAAAATGATTGCACTTTTTGCAACTATTTGTTATTGGTTTTTTGAACTTCTCACTCCTCCTGATATTAGACAAATAAGATACATTACTCGTGAGTGTGTTTCAAAAATAATGTTACCAACTCGTGATGAAGAGGGCTACCCCATTTCAGGCCAAGATGTGGTTCCATAAAACGATTTTCTTCACAAAGTTGACAACTTCACCAACAGAGTCGCAATAAAATTTTGACTGAGACGTTTAAAACATACGACGCTTTTGCTTGGCAACAAGCCCCTGAGCTCCACGTGATATGACATAATTCAGTGTCAAGGTTAAACTAAAAAACACGTGAGACAAAGCGTGATAGCACGCGGGAGTGGGAAACATACCGAAAGGTGCCGGTAATTCGACATACCGAAAGGCGCCGGTAATTCCGAAGGGCGCCAAAAAAAAAAAGTCAGACAAAAATAGCACTCGGAATTTAACAGCGCCTAAAAAAATTTCCGGCACCCTTCGGAATTACGGCGCCCTTCGGAATTACGGCGCCTTTCGGTATGCGTTCCGCTTCACAAAAAAAGAACACCCCTATTAAACAAATATATCTTCCAATGTATCTTCTTACTATGGATGTCTGTACAGATCAACAAGCGATCTCACAAGACTGCCCAACAGAGGATGTATTAATAAATCAACAAGAAAACCCACAAGATTGGCTAAAAAAAGATCAACAAGAGATATCAGAAGAATGGCCAACTAAAGAAAGTTTTATAAGAAGAGAAATCTTAAAATGGAGAAATATTTCAGATGAGGTATACAAAATTAAAAAAGTTTCACACCGGGATAGTAAATATGGGATTTCAGCTATTTTAACTTTAAAAACAAATTGTGGAGATGAGTTTCTTGTATGGACCCCTAAACGACTTACAGAAGACCTGATGGAAGATAATTCTTATCAATTTGTTTATAAAATTGGTCTCAAAACTTCTGCTGACGGTAATGAATATTTTGATTATGAATTAATGTAAGCAACAGAGACCACCAATATAGTTAACAATAGCGTCTGCATTCCTGAGTGCTTGAAAATTTTTAAGACCAAGAGTTATTTTCAGGATGAGTGATTTAAGAAGTTTCACTGTTTTTTTTTCAAGCTTGAGTTGCTAAGGGGGTTTCCCTTCAGGGTTGTACGAGAATATAAATTACGTCATTGTCTGCGGGTTTCACCGAACCGCGAAGTCATGCGCCGTAAACACAACTTAATGACTGTGGTCCTCTTCCCATATATCAGTGCAATATTTGACTAAAGTTATATCCAAGATCGGAACAGAGATGGTTATTTCATGTAAGATTTCTTCTTGTTTATAACAAGGGTAACAACACCCTCCACAACAACAATGCATATAGGCAACACACACTATAATATGTACAAGCCGCTCCATTTCAGGACAGAAAGGTTGTATTAAAAGCTCATTGTGAACCAGGTTCCAACCCAAAGCCTCTCGCTCTTTCAATTTTATGGTGAGGTAATGTTTGTAAATTATCTCACGTAACTCTGGTGGTAGGTTTTGAATTGCTTCCGTAATCTGACAGTTGTTTAACCCGGCAGCCATCAAATTTGACTCACAAATATTAAATCGATTATAAATTATTTTTTGTGTGTGTGTGTGTTCGGTCATGTTTTCGTTCTAATAATTTTATTTCGTTATATGCGCTGTGCCAATCGTAAGTATTAGAGCAAATCTTTAGTAAAGGTAAATTCTCGATCGGAAGAGTGTATAACAGTTTATGTTTGATTCCTTGCTTAAAACAGGGCTAACAAAGCCCTTCCCAACGGCAATTTTCATATTCTAAACATATAATTATACACACAAGTTGCTGCCTGTTATGACAGAAAGGTTGTTTTAATAACTCATTGTGTACCTCTTTCAAGGACAAATATCTTGCAACAGACATTTTGATTCTGTAACACTTTTGATATAATAACAAAACACAAATCTCTAAATGAAAATTTTTTTGGGAATTCTGTGACAGTTACAACTGCAAAATATATTATTGCGGTTTTTAAAAAGTGATGCAATAATATTCTTTCCACCTTTTCCACCTTTATAAAACCGGTTTTGTGCTATCGGTGTAAAAACGGAAATAGAACTCTCAGTTATAAAACTTTTCTCTTTCTCCTATGTGAAAAATTGTTTCATATGTACTGTGAGCGGTTTAAAAACTTGAAATAAATCTCCCAGTAATAAAGCTGTTACAGAACCCCCATTTTACTATACTACTTGCTTTATTCTCATTTCGATTCCAGCTTTGGTCAAATTTGAATTCATAACATTTTGACTTTCTTACCTGGGAAAATTATTCATCATTTGGCTCCGGACCAGTGTTTTTAAGTCAAAATTTAGTACAATCAATTTTAATTTTAATTGAATTTGCCAAAATTCACATGGGTGATCATGTGATTAGTAACCACTGTAGCTGATATTTGTTTATATCACAAGGGGCAAAAATGAAATCTGTAACCATGCACTTCTGCAGATTAATAAGCCGAGCGATTTTTACACAAAGTCAAGCCAAGTTTAGGTAAAATTTAGGCCAGAGAAGGGGGTTCGGCTTATAGCCGAGAGTTTTTACTAAACAAAACTTTCTCCAACATTAGGAAATTTGCATTTATTCACGTATAAGCCGAGCGAATGTATATACTGAAGTTTGGTCATTGACTCAAGGGTTCGCGATGAAGGTAGCTCGAACCACATCGGGGTCTCATCCATGTTGAAGATTTTCGCGAGTGGATACTGCATTCGCTGTTTGGCTGCTATCACGAAGCGTGAAACTGCAGGATCTTATTAACCGACGAAGTCGAGTTAGAGCTGTCGTGTCAAGAGGGTCGACTGGTTTGGTCGGTCAAAATACGTCGTGTAAGGCTCACAAGGTGTGTATTTCGCTATGGCCCACGGGATGGGATGACGTATTCTGCAGTTAAGCCCATCGATTAGTACATACACGCACGCACGATAGGACAAGGGTCCACATAAAAAGTATCGTAGGTATAGAAGGACACTTCCGCCGAGCAGTGTTGGTTTTGACCGGACTGAAATATCTGTGCAATACTAGTGAAAGAAAGCAAGGAGGACTGATAATAACAGGAGGTGAAGTCCAGTGGTACTGTTGATGCTGGTGGGACCGAAGTGTTGCTGAGACGTCGTAAGGATAGAACCGTTCTCAGTAAAGGTTATGAAAGGAAAATTCTGGTGTATGTTGTTGTGGTTATGTTTATTACTTGAAAATGTCTAGCTGCCAACGTTAAGAAAGGTTATTGGCAGGTGGGAAATGAATTACGACACGAGGCTGGATCTTCTTGGATAGTATACTATAAGCGGCACAGAGGGATATACCAGTTAGTCTTTTTAATTTTTCTGCTTTACTTTTGATTTTGAACCGATTTGTTCGATTTTAGAGTTCGAGACACTGACTTGCTGACTGCGGAAGACGAACCCAGATTTAACGATTACGTCATAAGACATGCTTTAACGTGTTTGAGATAAAGCGACGACTTCGCTTTTTACTAATTTCTCCAGATTGATAATCATGTTTGTATAGTGCCATATTCACAACAGTATATAAATGCTTCGCTTACAACTCTTGATAACGGCATGTTCAGTTGTGGACAAAATTTATCTTTAAATTTTAATTTTAATTCAACAAAATATTCAAAGCGATAAGACAGATGAGCTGAGTCATCCGATTTTAAACATTACGTCATTCGGTAACGCAAAAGACAAAATACTGTCACAATTTTCGTCACGCCGGTTAGCACGTTGAGATTCTGACGATGTGTTTGTCTTTATCGATAATCATGTTTTTATAGTGCCCTATTCACAACAGTATATAAATACATTGCTCACAACTCTTGGTAAAAGCACGTTCAGTTGTGGACAAATGTATATCAACATTTATTTTTTTAGTTTAATTCAAAAAAAATAAATATTCAAAGCGATAAGACAGATGAGCTGACTCATCAGATTTTAAACATAACGTCATTCGGTAACGCAAAGGGCAAAATACTGTCACAATTTTCGTTACGCCAGTTAGCACGTTGAACTAAGTAAAAACATTTGTCGAGGGTGGAGTGGGTCAAAACGACTGGTGAATGCCTATAATGCGCTTTCTTGTAACCTGTACGATAGAGCATAGCAATGATTTATTTCGTATTTGCATTCACAATTTGGCTTAAGGGGCCCTTGACATGATTAAAGGAAACTGTGCACAAAGCGTGGTTCCCAGGTATGGGGAAAAGTTCAATTCTTTTGGGCTGTTACGGTGCCCATACTGATCAATCGTGAAGATGTGGTTCCTTTTATATTGGGAAATTTGTCGCCCATTTTTTGAAATGCGTCTGTTTTGACAATTTTTGTTCCGGGTTTTGAGGAAGACCGACCAAAAGACAGCGAAAAATGATCTTGAGTGAAGAATGCATATTCTGTGGAGCTATGTTTGGTGAGGAGAGGGTGAATAATTCAGTTGACCTCCTTTCCAGGGTATTGGTCGCCTTTTCATTTGGTCAAATTTAAGCGTTAGTTACAGTTACACACTTACTGCAACTTGCTGTTACAGATGCTTGAATGTTATTGAAGCTGCAGTCACGCACGGCTCGCTTGCTTTCTTTTCGAGACGAACCAACACTTCGTCGGTTCTGCACGCATTGCGGGCCTATGTTTTTCTAAGTTGAGCCAGAGTTGTCTTCGTTCAGAGGCTTATGGAATAGCACCGCTTCAAGTTTTGATACCATCCGAGGGAGGCCTTGGATCATATGCTAGTTCCTTCGCTTTCAGACGTAACATTAATCCGCTCACGGCAATACCTAAAACGACACAAGCAATAACATTTAATTCACTGTGGAAAATATATAAAATCGAGCGAGCCGAATGTAAACTTTGTTTTGACAGCATTGTTTTGACTCCGTAAGATTGCAACCAATCAGAAGTATTGGTTCCCACGAGTGAGTTGAAATGTGATACTATGCAAACAACGCTCGCTGTCAAAAAAGTTGCGTGACAAATTAATTTCATTTTGGTTTCATCCAAAAAAACATAGACATGACAAATGAATTCTCACCTTGACTTCTTTGCTCCATAAACCACTCGAACAACTGTTGATCGAGCTCAGGATATTTTGGGATGTAGCGGCCCATCGTCTTTCATCTGGCAGACATCTTCAGCTCGCCGTTGAATAGGACTCCTTGGTCACGTCTCCAACGACGGACCATCGACTCGCTAATGCTGTAATCTCTTGCGATTTCAGAGTTAGCATTTCGATCATGTTTATTAATCAGCAACTTTAGAAGGTATTTCCTTAGAAGTCAGCACTTCGATCGTGTTTATTATTCACTTCAACTTGAATTTGTAAGTTTCCTAGGAAATTAGCGCAATATTTTTTGTGTTTCATTCGAGTAAATTGCTCAATTTTTGGGTCTCGGCTTATAGCCGAGAGTTTCCTGAATTTTTTTGTCAACATTGGTTCAGTATTCTGCGTTACAAGTTTAGGGTCTCGGCTTATAGCCGGGATCGGCTTATAGGCGAATAAATACGGTAGTACATTGGTGTTTCTGAAGGCACATTTTAAAAATTATTGTATCCTGTTTGCTGCAGCCTTACTTGTAAAGTTCTTTATGCTCCATACATGCCTGCATACATGCAGCTGAAGGTAGTGATATTGAAAACATCACATTAATTTTTTAGGTTTTTTCGAAATATAAAATACAGAAAAAAGTTAGTGATTTTACTTAACCCGTGAAACAATATCTAACAATAAGTGTCTAATAGTCAAAGCTGAACAAAAGAAAACAATGGAATTAGCGTGTAATAGTGCGTAATAGTTTAGTAGCTATTTCACGGGTTAATTCAAATCACTCTAAGAGAATTGTTAATATATATTTTAAAATCATGTTTTAATTGTAAATCACTTGTACTTTCTTTATTTTCATTTTAGCTGTACGTAATCTAATTGCAATACTGTTGTCTTATCAACTCAATTGATACCTACGTGTATCTGACAATATAATTTCCATGGCTAATGAATTCCTATTTGGCTTTGCTCTGTTCTCTTTTTTTCATTGTTCTATGACAACATTATTGCAATAAGGTGTATACCAGTATTTATAGTGACTTAAAACCCTCAATGCTCCTTAAGGGGGAAAAAGTTTAAAATGGTTTTAAAGCACACAAAAGAAATTTTTTGTTCCAGTTCCAGATAACAATTTAAGAAAATTGAATTTTGAGCCAGTTATACTAGTAATTTTAAACAAAAGATAGTGTTGTGGAATTTTCCTATATTGTCATTTGAATTCCAACTTGCTTCAAATTCGAATTCATAAAGTTTTGACTTTCTTACACTGGAAGATTGTTCATTAGGGCTGCACCAGAGTTCTTCCGGTTTTTCAGTCAAGATTTGAAACAATTTGAAAAGGTTTTATTCAACCATGTATTTTCTGTAGATTGAATAATCAGAGGTTCTAAAGGACATCAGTTTTTCTAAAGGGTATTTCACAAAACTATCCAGCCTTAATTACAAAGTTCTTTTTATGCTCCATGGATGCATGCAGATGGAGGTAGTAATATTGAAGAACAGCTACATTTATGAGATTTTTTGGAAATATAAAATACAGAAAATTTTTAAGAGAATTTCATATATATATATTTTGAAATCATGTTTTATTTATACATGCTTGTACATGCTTTATTTTCATTTTATATAATTATATACTTATATGATTATAGTGTCTTAGAAATTGGCATTAATGTTACTGTTAATTCAAATTCTGTAAGAAACTATTGTTCATATAAGAAAATGAATAGGATTGAATTAAAAATGTTGTACCATTTATAGTGACAGTCAATTTGTGTGATGTTGCTTTTTATCTAAGAAACTAATAGGGTGAATGTACCGGAGTTAATTTTACTCTGATTTCAGAGTATCTACAGCTCTGATTATGGAGTTAAAATAACTCTAGTCTTTGATGGAGCAGAGTTAAAATAACCCTAGTCTTTGATGGAATAGAGTTAAAGTGACTCCCTCGTTGGAGCTATTATAACTCCGAAATTGGAGTTAAATTTGGGAGTTAAGATGACCCCAAAAAAGGAGTTATTTTTAACCTAAAGTTTTTACTCCACTTTTGGAGTTATAGTAACTCCCATATGGAGTTTAAATAACTCCTTTCATAGAGTTAAAGTGACTCCCCCACTGGAGTTATTATAACCCCGAAATTGGAGTTAAATTAAGGAGTTAAAATAACCCCCAAAAAGGGGTTATTTTTAACCTAAAATTTTAACTCCAGTTTTGGAGTTAAAATAACTCTTTGAAAATTACTGTGTGCTTAAGTCAATCATCCGAGAGCACCACAACAAACGGCTCCTTTAGGAGCCACCACTCGAATAAAAAGTCAATGGCCAATTACTTGTGACTTATGTGTCTCTTAACTGAAGTTTGGTTTCGAGCAACTCAGATAAGCTCGGTCTGATCTATGAAAGAGAGTGAAAACAGCGCAAATAACAAGAAGAAATGGTAATTTAGCTGGAAATTGAGCGCGCTTTGTGCTGTCGTGTCTGTGCGCGCGCAGCTTTCAGGACAAAACAAACTCTTTTTTTTTTTGTTTAATTATCACAAGCAATAATATTACCACTCATTTAAACAAGGGCAGTGTCATATCATAAACCTAACAATGAAATCCTAGGCGCTGCAGCACTCTCAAAATAACTCAGCTGCCTTCGAAAGAACATGTAATTAAACGCGCGTTCTAACGAATTAGACATAATTGATGACGACATCGTTAGCACTTTGTTACGTCTGTGAGCGCGTGCGATCTGTTTGAAAACTTTGATTTCTCAAAACGCATGGTTTTTTATGGGACATTTCTCTACAAATGTAAGTAGCGATACGTTGTTATACAAGCACGACATAGAAAATGCTTTCAAGTTGCCTTGTTCTCTATACAGCATGAAAAAAATCGGCGAAAATACTATTTTGAAGCGCTCTTGTCTGTTCATGAAGTGCGTGGCAAGAAAAGAAAGACAGGATGAAGGCTTTGTTAAGTCGTCCATCAATGCAAAAAGACACGAGATCGAGTTATGAAATATGAGGTTTTGAAACACCCCCCCAGCGCGAATGTGTTTTTGCGAAGTTTGGTATTTTTCTTCTGGTTTTCGAAGCGCGATCTTGCACAAAATGCCGCGTAATGACTAAAGAATGTTGTGTATACTTAAGCTATCGTCCCACTCGTTTGCCTCATGGAGCAGTGTACTTAATTCTACAACTGAAATCAGTTTCAAAAAACACAAAATGTAACGAGACCGGGAAATTATCCAGTCTTGAACGGGGCAAAGAAGCACAACATAGCCTTAGTTAAACACGTTCGTAAAGCCTAGTAGTAGCGGTTTGCTCCCTCTGCGGTCCGCTTATAGAAGTAAAAACTTTACAACGCAGACAATCGACATCTCGCAAAGCGAACGGAGTTGACAGAAGTCCAATAGAATGTCTGACAACAGCGGAAAGAAAAAGGAAGGCGCTACAAAGCCTGTCGAACATTCCAAATATACCGAAATGATCAAGGCTGCCATTGTCGCTCTTAAGGAGAGAAATGGCTCGTCGCTTCAAGCCATCGAAAAGTACATCAAGTCCAACTACAAAGTGGGAGATAGGGCACACCAATACATCAAGCAAGCTCTAAAACGGGGCGAGGTCAGTGGGAAATTCATTCACACGAAAGGCGTGGGAGCCTCGGGATCCTTCAAGGTCTACAAGGAGGAGGAGAAGAAGCAGCGAAAAAGCCAGTCCCGGCAAAGAAGAAGCCCGCCGCTGCTAAGTCAGAAGAGAAGGCCAAAACACCAGCGGCTAAAATATCCCCGGCAAAGAAAAAGCCCGCTGCTAAGCCTAAGCCTGCCAAGAAAGAGAAGAAATCCACCACAAAGCAGAGAGCTTCAGTCCCAAAGAACAGCACAGCCAAGAAGCCGTCAGCAAAGGAGTCGAAGGAGAACACAAAGGCGCCTACTAGAAAGCCGGCAGCCAAGAAAGTTAGCAGGAAGTGAACACGCACCACTTTAAGAAAACGGCTTTAAGAAAAGCAATGATCAGCCTTCAATGATTTGACACAATAGCACACCCCTCCCTTTTAGTGTACCATTGCCCACCCATACCGAATCATATCGGAAACTAGAGCGACTTATTTAATTGTCTGGATATCACAGACAGACGAGAGATACCAAATGCTTAGAGGGAAATAAAAAGAGTACGCGTAGTTTTACGGCCAGTGGAAGCAGGTCAATTTCTGTAATATCGCTGTTGCTCGCAAATCAGTGAACTTAATGCACCATGCACAAGAAAAAAAAAACAAAACAAAACACACAAACAAACAATACAAAAGTCAAACCAAACCAAACCAAACAAACCACACACACACACACACACACACACACACACACACACCGTGGTATCGTGTGTATGGGTAATGCACAGTTATATGTATATCGGGAATTATAATTATTGCTTTTTTGTTCGTCGCGATTCAATGTTCGCGGAAAAGCTGGAGCAACTAAGATTGTTTTCGTTTGTGAGCGTCTGCCTACTTTATAGCGGGTAAGGGGTTTTGATAGTATTGTTGGACATTGCTTTATACGACATTTGGTGGCTCCTAAAAGAGCCGTTGGTTTGTTTCATCAAGAGCGACTAGCTCACTTGCTGCTGGTAAACTTCGTTACGGCCTTGGTACCCTCGCTGACGGCGTGCTTTGCCAATTCTCCGGGCAGAAGCAGCCTGATGGCGGTTTGGATCTCGCGCGAACTAATGGTGGACTTCTTGTTGTAGTGGGCCAGGCGGGAAGATTCCGTGGCGATGCGCTCGAAGATGTCGTTCACGAAGGAGTTCATGATGCCCATGGCTTTGCTGGAGATGCCCGTGTCAGGGTGCACCTGCTTCAAGACCTTGTAGATGTAGATCGCAGAGCTCTCCTTTCTCCTAGTCCGCTTCTTGTTCTTGCCTGAACCATCAGCCGTCCCGGACTTAGCCTTGCCCGCTCTCTTCTCACCCTTTTTCGCGGCCGGTACTTTCGGTGCCATGAGTTCTCAGTTATGGATTATTCGCTTTGATTCTCGAAATCAGCTTCGATAACTCAGGCTAGCGCAATTTCTATTTATGTCAACAAATTCAATAGGATTAATTAGTATGCGGATCACAATTGCCGTGCTTTTTACCGATTGGTTATTAGTTAAAAAGTCCGATGCCGCTTAAAGAAAAAATCCAAAACAAAGGTAGTTTGCATATCTTTTGTGAAGCTACGGTCGCGTCTTGATTGGTGCGTTTTGATCCGCGAAAGACAACACGTCAACATATAGACTGGCTAGTTACCAAGCCCTATAGGCACACAGGAAACCCATAAGGCACTGTTTCATCTTTGACATCTGTTCTCATCAAAACCAGAGGTACGATTTAATACTATAAATTCAAAAACAATCAACATAGTAGCCATGAGAATAGTTTCATTGGTTATTTATTAAATAATTTAAAGACAGTTATAAATCCTGAAGATAAATCAAAATTTCCAATTTTTAATTCATTTTATCTCTATCAGTAAGTAAGTAAGTAAGTAAGTAAGTAAGTAAGTAAGTAAGTTTATTGATATATACATGACAGCGGCTTGAGTATGGCAAAATACATGATACATATCCTATAAGAAATTTACTTAACTTACTCTACTGTTGTGGATTATCGTAGTGGAGATTTTAATCATAAATTAGTTTGTATTTTTTATAAATTTTCATTAATGTGCACCATAATTCATAGATTTAAACAAACAGTGCTGGACTCGCCTGTGCATTGCTAGAGTGCATTCAGGTATTTACAGCAATATACTTCATGTTTATAAACAAAAGCATTGCTGATGATAATATGCCAACCAAGATCACAAGGCTTTTCACAGCTCCTTTGTTTTACCAACCAATGGATTTCATGAATAACATGAATAACAGAGGCTTACATCATGCAAAGTATCACTATAGATATAAAACCTGGTTTAACACTAGAGTTAGGCCTGTTCCAAATGTTGAACCTTTTATGAAGCAAACATGATATTGCATAATGGGCAGGATCGTAATGTTTGGTTCATAAAAAGTTTGATGCATGATATAGGCCTTGCACTTAATATCGGTATGTGCCTCACTTATGCTTAGGTACTAGTGCACTGTTTCTTCACAGTAAATATTTCAAATTACTGCGATTTTCCATTTTCTGCGAACTAAGACATTCCAATAACAAAGATAAGAGGTACCAACTAATTAGCTTTGATTGACAGCAGCGAAAAACCCATTTCATAGCTAGACATTGGAATGTCTGAGTTCACAGAAAACTGAAAACTGCAGTAACCTTACAAAAATAAGATGGTACATCCCACATCTTCATCCTATCAACCTCATACCTTAGGCCAAATATAACCATCTCTTCAAAATATACAGTCTATATCTGTGGCTTTTTGTCATGGATTATGCAAACAGAACTAAATCACATTATTTTAGTAGAAAAGCTCTCCCAAGCTGTTTACTACTTATGATTATCTAGTTATTCTGAGACCAGTTGCTACTGGTATATGGTGGTATTTTGGCTATTGGCCAACTTGATTAATAATTATTACAATTTCAATTAACAATTAATTATGCCTGGGCTGCCATATTCTACACGTCTTTCTTGTTCTCAGCACTATATGGTGGGGGTGGTGGCTGCAACACAGAAAACAATAATTATTTTTAGTTACAAATAATCATTAATAAAAAAGCATAGCCAAAGCATGTTCGACCTAAGAAACAATTCAATAGTAATTTTTGGCCAAAAATTTTCAGAAAGAAAGAAAATATATCATGACCCACATGCCATCATTATATCTGAGATGAAATAGGAACAGCAATGAATAGGAATATTTTTTCTGCAACAGTGCAAGTACCTGGTTAGAAGGAACATAGACATTTTGCCCTGAGCTGTACGCCTCTTGTGCTTTGGCACCTAAAAGGCAGACAAAATTACTCAATTATAAACAAATATCTCAAAATATATATTGTGAAAATTCAAAAGTTGTATGCTGCTAATTGAAATTTGGCACAGGAGTGGTACCATTTTTGATTGACAGCACTAACTTTATGACCAACCATTCAAAGTTAAAAATGAGCATCACAATACAGTGGAACCCCGCTCTAAGGACACCCGCTTAATAAGGACACCTCGTTATTAAGGACAGTTTTCAAAGTCCCGACAAAAGCCCCATACACTCTTACACCTTGGTTAATAAGGACAATAAGGACAGTTTTGTCTGTTTCAATGGTGTCCTTATTAACGGGGTTCCACTGTACTTATAAACTCCACGTCTTACCTCCTGCTCCAGGGAAGTCAGCTGGCGGTGCTGAGGGGGTTGCAGAGTGTCCTGGATATGGAGGAGGATTTTCCTACGAGAAATTATTATCCACATGGAATTAGACTTGTAAGTTATTCTGTGACACTACTTGATTCCTTGACCCTTAGTAATTTTCAAACATTATATCATACTGCACTGTAGTTAGCTTTGCTAGTAGCATGTCAGCATCGCAAAAATTGCAGGGGAGAGTCATGGAAATACATGGCAGTTTACAGAATAATGGAGTATTATCTACTCTCTACTTACAGGAGGGGTATACTGCAGTGGTTGTGTGGCTGCAAAATAAAAAAAAATGCATAGTATATTAAGGTAAGCAAAAGACAATCTGTTAATACTATTACCGGTATAATACTAGCTATGAAGGAATACTCCAGTTTCGAGTTCTCTTGTGCTCTGTGTTAGCCTTGATTGTGCGTAAGATATTCAGAAGTGAGAGCCAAACCTGTGGAATTCTAAAGCAACTGTATTTTTCATTTCTATACATTCCTCGTGTTGTCATGCATCGTTGCCATTGGTTACTACTGGTTCTAAAGAATATATTACATGCTGTTGAGGCTAATGCAGAGCAAAAGAGAACTGGAAACTGGAGTATTGGTAAGCAAACTGCTTTTGTCTTAAATAATCAAAAATACCATTACCGTAGTAGCCGCCTGGAGGTGGAGGTGCGTAATAACCAGGTTGTGGCGGTGGACCATACGAGCCAGGCTGGTTGCCATAGTAACCTGGATAGGGGGGTCCATTGTAGTATCCTGGCTGTTGTTGTGGTGGTGGATAGCTGTTAAATACTTGGAATACCTGACCGTTTTGCCCTGCTGGTGGCATGGGTCGTGATCCTGGTCTGTTTGCTGAAACGGTAATCATTTATCATTTCTGGTGTAGTAAACTATATGGTATTCCTACTGTAATTATCAGCTTTTTCAAAGCAAATTGAAGCAAAGGAATTTAAAAAAATGTAAAGACCGGAATTACCCAGTTTGCTCTGGGTAGAGGGCATACCTGAAGCTACTGCTTGACGGAAGTGCTCGGCAAATTCTATTGCTCCTCCACTGTTGAAGGTGATATTGAACGTCCCTCTTCCTGCCCAACCACCTGGTGGATTCATAGTCAAGATGCATCTGTTAGTGTGTGTGTGTGTGTGGGTGGTGGGGGGGGGAGGTTGAAAATATATAGGGGGCTAGACTCCTTCCTGATTGGAGGCTGCAAGCGGTTACACCAAAGTACTACAAAATTGATGATCCAAGTATAAACTATTAGGACCTTCATTCCAACAAGGTGTTACCTTCAGGTTCAGAAATAACATCTCCTTTGATGTAATTTGCTCCAAACATAGGCTGTTTGACCTGACAACAATAACATGCAACAGATAAACCACAATTAACAAACACATCTGAAACATCATTCACTTATCTCTAAAACATAATCACAAATTTACTTCCCATTTTCTGCAAAATTCATATTCAGAAAGAATTAAGACGCTACAACAAGCACATACCGTCAAATGACGG
This sequence comes from Siderastrea radians, assembly GCA_964017195.1. Classification (NCBI taxonomy): domain Eukaryota; kingdom Metazoa; phylum Cnidaria; class Anthozoa; order Scleractinia; family Rhizangiidae; genus Siderastrea; species Siderastrea radians. The sequence goes on from OZ024895.1 coordinate 24,504,466, forward strand.
ATTAAAGTGGAAAAAGTTCTGAATAACAGGTAAGACTGGATAAGTAATATCAGCTGTTTGAATTGCTATTAATAATGAGTATTAAAAGTTAATTCTTCACCATTATTAATTAAGATTTTGTAATACAATTTGCTGACTCACTGATGTAGAATAATCTGCCTTCAAATTGCAATTCAAAAATCTTTTGGGCTTTGATTCTCATTGGGTTTGAGATCATAATTAAACTAAAAAAAATAGCTTGTAAATTCAAGAAGACTTAAGGGAATATTATCTCAATTTTCATCCCATTTTGATACATTTTTAATGTTTCAAAACTGCGCAATCAGTAAGTTATGTAGTAATCACATGTCAGACAGCGGATTATTTTACCTGTACTCCTCTTATGCTCTGGAAATTCATCGAAAATGACCCAACACCTTGGTTACTTGATGGAGCGAATATTACCTGAAAGAAATAAGTACATATTTTGACACAATTCTTGTGGAAAATCCTTCTCGCAGCGTTTTATTTCCCATCTCATTTGTTGGATACTTTACCATCTCACTTCTGAATACACTTGAGGAAATTCTCCCAGCATTCTTCAAAAAATAAGGACTTTTTACGTAATTTCGGTGCTAGAAGGAAGTTAACACATCACTTACTCTGTTAGTCGAGATAAATATGTTTCCTTTTCGCGATCCTTTGAGAAATCCAGGGATTCCATCTCCTTGAAGTTCAAACTGGACGCCATCTTGATGGTAAACGACACTCACCTTAAGCCAAAACGAGCAAAAAACTTCACTATAACTCTTCTCCTTATGAAATCTGATAACAAATCTCAAAAGATCTATTACTCACTAGTCTCCATGTAGTGTTAGCCGGCCATCGGCGGCTTCTACTTTATTTACGGACATTTTCTTTTTCGAGGTTCTTGCTGTAAAACCGAAGTTCGCAAAAAACTATTTTGATCAGAATATGACGTCATGCATGTTCGTGGTTTAGTTACCAGGGACTAGTGTGCGCTCAGCAAACAAGACCACAGGGAGCCCAATATTCACAATTCTTTGGCCGCACAAATGCAAAGTATTTTCTCTCTTTTGTTAGCAGAACAATATTTCAGGGAGAGGGCATAGGTTGTGCAGGAAACTTCTCAGACTCACCTTCAGGAACAAACTTTTTTTCAGTTTCGACTGAGCAAATAGATGATTTTGAGGGACGGGAAGGTAAGGGTGAGGCAGAAGGGGGGGGGGTCTTCTAGTCGAAGTCCTAATAGCTCCATCTCCATTCTGTGGCCACTTAACAAATTCCTGTGGACTAGAACGCTTGCTAAAGCGTAGATCTTTTCTGCCATGCCTTGACTGACTTAATCAAAACCCAAGAATAAGGGTGTCAGGAGGTCAAATCCCAACCAGTTCATGGAATTCTAACAATTACATGCGCTCCAAGGCGTTTCCTTGGTGACGGTGTTTGTTAATGACGTCATCTGTCAGTTTCCGATCAATTCAGTTCCCAACTGCAAAAATAAACAAGCTTTTTCGTGGATTAAGAGGAAGACATCGCCTGCTGAATGATGTAATCGGTTCAATAATCCCATGAATGGAAAATGAAAGAACGCGAATGAAAGCAGGTTGCAAAGCCATCAAAACATTTGACCTCCTCGGCTATTTAGGACTGTTTTGATACATCATGTACGTGCCAAGCTCTTTTGTTTACACAGCAGCCGCAGGGCACGGAGTAAACATGGACTGGACTCTTGGACTTTTTTTTTCGAGGAAACCCTGGACCATTTACTTGTTGGAAATGAACCATGAATTCCTATGGCGTCTCGAGATACTAGACAACATTACAATTTTATATTCAAGTCTAAAAGTCTCTATTGAAATAAGTTTTTGGAAACAATTGAGGGGGGAGGGGATTTGATTGTGACACGCGTTACGTCAACGATAACTGAATTTTATGTACACTGAGATTTGTTGCCAACTTTTTATCTTTTGATACAAAGCTTTCTACATTGTTTCTAGAGTCAGACACACAGTTCCCGTCTGATCCGAACCTATCGCAAACACTGGCACCAGAAACACGTCGTTCATGTTGAATTCGTAAGACAAAAACATAGTCTTTTTTAAACTAAATTGATTTGTGTTTATTTGAAACGTGATTCAAATCCGTTTCTTGAAATTTTAGTTAATATCTTCTCTGTGTGGTCATTAAAATTACTTCTCAAATCTGTCGCCAAGTTTAGTATCATGACCAAGAAATATAATGGTTCAAAAGTAGGTCCACAAAATAGTCCAAGAGTCCAGGGTCCAAGAGTCCAGTCCAGTCTCACTATGCTCACACGGCAGTCCCTTGGTCAACAGAAATTAGATATTAGGGTAGTGTTCTTTCCTTTGTCTTGCTAATGTGATAAGTAACTTTCGCGCGCGCGTGTGTATTTCGTCCGCCCCACAATCGCCATCGCCAAAATTAGAGACTACTCGCAGTCTAGCTCGTGCCCAACACATGATAACCTATATCACAGGCAGCCCAGACGCGTTGTAAGTGGAGTTCATTTAAAATTAGAAAAGGGTGACAATATATGTAATAGCACGAAATAAATCTTTAATTCACGAAATAAATCTTGTTTACTTCTGCTTATTTTGTCCTGTTTAATTAATTTCCGGTTAATCTTGCAGCGCTCTCCTAAATTACGCAATCGCTTGTTAGCGTCGCTGCTTATATAACCCGTTAAGCCCATGGTTTGCAGAGATTTATTACAGACTAACCGGTGATAAAAGAATCGAGATATCTTGAAATAAATCGTGCCTACCTTCAGCTCAATGTTCCCCTGTTCGTCCTGGCTGGTTTAAATGACATTTTGTGGCTTTTTTCAATCGGAGGTAGCTTCCACTAAAGAAGAATTAAAGGCTGGTGACCCGGCCAACGAACCATCTTCACGCGAAGCCCAATAAATTCCCGAATAATGGACGGATCCGCTCCAAATTGCGATCAGCTGAACCATGGATTACGTGGTTTTCTGTATATTGCGCGCTGGCTCTCAAAATCCATCGCAACTGCCCGAGAATCCCTCATTTATCTACCTAAACTTGACCTTTTCGCTTCGTCATGAACCGTGACTCCGACGGGTAGGCTACGGGATTTGAATACTCAAGCTCAGCGACCGCGTCCGCTCGACAAAATAGCACTGGCTACGGGAGGGACATTCCCAAAGCACATTTGATTCCAGTGGTTATAGTACCGTCCCTCCACTAGCCAGTGCTATTTTGTCGAGCGGACGCGGTCGCTGAGCTTGAGTATTCAAATCCCGTAGCCTACCCGTCGGAGTCACGGTTCATGACGAAGCGAAAAGGTCAAGTTTAGGTAGATAAATGAGGGATTCTCGGGCTGTTGCGATGGATTTTGAGAGCCAGCGCGCAATATACAGAAAACCACGTAATCCATGGTTCAGCTGATCGCAATTTGGAGCGGATCCGTCCATTATTCGGGAATTTATTGGGCTTCGCGTGAAGATGGTTCGTTGGCCGGGTCACCAGCCTTTAATTCTTCTTTAGTGGAAGCTACCTCCGATTGAAAAAAGCCACAAAATGTCATTTAAACCAGCCAGGACGAACAGGGGAACATTGAGCTGAAGGTAGGCACGATTTATTTCAAGATATCTCGATTCTTTTATCACCGGTTAGTCTGTAATAAATCTCTGCAAACCATGGGCTTAACGGGTTATATAAGCAGCGACGCTAACAAGCGATTGCGTAATTTAGGAGAGCACTGCAAGATTAACCGGAAATTAATTAAACAGGACAAAATAAGCAGAAGTAAACAAGATTTATTTCGTGCTATTACATATATTTTCACCCTTTTCTATTTTTAAATGAACTCCACTTACAACGCGTCTGGGCTGCCTGTGCCTATATTTGATATCGCGTGATATCTACAACTCGGTGACACTTTTACCTCAATATTGTCACACAAAAAAGGCTGAATTCTAAAGCGAAAGCCGGTTTGAGCGCACTAGTCAAGCATTCTAGTGACGAGCGCTTTTGCAAAGAAAATGAACTGTATGTGCTGGGGAGGTGTACGGAAGAAGAACAAGAGCCACAAGAGAGACGCCTTGGAAAAACTCCCTCGGAGCCAACGCGCATTTCACGGGGTTGGACACATCTTGAACGACTTGCTCTCCAGCTTCTGGTTCAGCTACTTAATCATCTACCTCACCAAGGTGGTGGAGCTTTCGAATCGACAAACGGGGCTCATATTCCTTATTGGTCAAATCGCAGACGGGATATTCACTCCTTTTATTGGGATCATCTGCGACAGGACAGTATGTCGGTACGGACGGAGAAAAGTGTGGCATCTGATAGGGACAGTGCTCGTATCTGTAATGATCCCCTTGCTGCTCATCCGATTACTAGAGCAGGAGACTAGCGATGTTCTAAAGATGGTCTACTATGCTGGGATAGTTGCTGTGTGTCAATTTAGTTGGGGATGTGTGCAGATTAGCCACTTGTCTTTGATTCCGGAGATCTCACGCCGAGAGGATGATCGAGTGGAGCTGAATGCTATCAGGTGTGTTAGACAACCATTGATTCAATCAGCATTTTTCAACATTATTCGTAATTCATAGAAGAATAAATAACGAAAGGCATGGCTATTAAAATAGCACGAATACTGTTTACCTTGTTGATTGATTTGGATGACAAGTGTGTCGTTGATTTATTGACCAAACATGGCGACAACACGACGAATCCTTCAAAACAGGTTATCAAGTCTTTCTACTAAGTTTGATTTTCCAAGTCACGGATGACTTTCACATTTTTTTATTCCCTGTGCAAGTTCATTCGTTTTTGTGCAGTTCTTCTTGATAGATACTGGCAGTTTCAAGCATTCGCTTTCTACTTGTATCAACTTTCCCTTTCGCAAAAAAATTTTAGACAATTTGATACACCAGATTCTAGTCAACAAACAACTGTATTTCATACAAATTTCTATCAAAAATTCAATAATGTTTTATGCGATAACCCAAGGCTTTTGATGCTGTATTACAAATTTTCGTCGCTTGTCTCCTTTTCGCAGAACGCCAGGAAAAGTTCTCTTCGTTGAACCATTGTTCTTCTCAGCTCGATCGGAAAGCATAACGTAACCGGTTTTTATTCTTCATAGTTAAGCCGAGTTTTAAGCAGGAATTTGACTATCGATCGGCGAAAACGGATCATAACACTGATCAATCCACGAAAGAACGCTTTTCAAAAGTCGATAGAACAGCAGAAAACAAGTAAAAGAAGAAGATGCATGTAAAATATAGGCTCGATAGACCATCTTACCCGATAAATTCTGCGTTTACTAGAGTAAAAGCCCCGTAAAATCCCGTAGAACCCAACTAGTAAGGCGCCTTCCAACACAAATAAAATATCGATTTCTCGACTCCAATCGATGTCACGTGATTACTGCTACACAGGTAACCCATTACTAAAGATTTTCAAGTTCGTCCTCATCCTCGGGAACCCAGGGGTATAATTCTGTCGTTCGTTCCTCACTTCTGGTTAAATAAGTAAATTTAGGGCTGATACACGGTTTATCGCGGTTAAGTGTTGTAACAAAAAACACTGTTATCTCGATACGACTTAGTGGTGAGTTCACGTCAAGGTTAAAAGGGGCCTCTCGGTCCAAAGTACAACATCTCTTTCACGTTTTTGGGTGTTGAATGTACTGCTTCCCCACTCGTAACCTGCGACCAGGCCGAATATTAGCATCGCTCTCATATTCTCTTACGTGGGTCGCTCGCTAAAATAGGGCCTGATACAATCTCTCACAAGAGTGCGTGTCGGCGGCCAAATTTTGGCCGCGGGAATCTCGCAATCTGATTGGCCCATTAACAATAGAGCTGTCAACGGAAGTAAATTGTCTACCAGACTTGCTCACAATTTTCAATCCGACCGCCATGGCCAAGGAGCAAGTCTGCCGAGGTAAACGTGTCGCTCAAAGATATTCTCGTCGTTCTAGGAGAATTGTCATCATTTCTTTCTCTCCTGAGAATGGCGTCCGGTTTGACGCAAGCTGTCTCTCACTCGGAGCAGAGAAGTACAGCAACAGTGAAGTATGTATCCCGTTTTATCCCATATAAAATATAAAAATCATATACTAATAAATGCAAAATCTTGCAAAAAAGAAAACGACTTTTTCGCGAGATATTCCATTTATTTATAGTACTTGTTTCAATATTAATACTAGTAAATGCAACATCTTGCAAAAAGGAAACCGACTTTTTCGCGAGATATTCCATTTATTAGTACATGTTTCAATATTAATAGTGGTAAATGCAAAATCTTGCAAAAAAGAAAACGACTTTTTCGCGAGATATTCCATTTATTTATAGTACTTGTTTCAATATTAATACTAGTAAATGCAACATCTTGCAAAAAGGTAACCTGCGATCAGGCTCTATTTTCGTTTCGCTCGGTGAAACATTCTGGCGGGAAGGGCGAAACGAAAAATAGGGCCTGATACAATTCTTCTACGGAACGTCTGCCGCCCACTTTTTTGATTGATTGACATTCAACAAAACGGCCAATCAAAATTTGTTTTGCTTGCACGCTCCTCGGTATGCAAATTTCCCATATGTGTATGTAATGGCATTCGCAAAAAGTCCTAAAATGTCGGCAAAAATAAAATCACAGGCTACCATAAATCTTGGCACTAGCGTTCAAATTTACAACTTGAAGGTACGCGCTCCGGTATTGTACATAGTTGCTCTGTCTGAGCTGAAACTGAATGAAAATTCAGAACACGACGAGGTTGTCATGTACCAAAATATGCTGCATGTTTGAATCCTTTCTCATTTATCCGGAAATATTCTCTACGCATTTGTCACCGATTTTCTGCGTAAAATACCTTGGGAAATTAAGAGAAATAACTTCAGTTTCACTCTTTAGAAAAAAGATATCAATAAAACCGTTTATAAACAAACGAGTGTTTTGTAATTTCATTTAGTTCCAGAAGTGATAAATATTTGAGATTAACAGCGAATTTCATCTCTAAACAGCAGCGAATTTTAAAACGAAGAACATTTATTATAAACCTAGTCAGATCCTTTGATATCAATGTCAGAGATCATTAAAACGACATTATTAACACTGAATGAATAAACTGAAAGTCTTTATTACCTAGGTAAAAATAAATATAGCATCTCGCTGAGTGCGGCTCTCACTAAACATCAGCTTATCGTTAAGTTTACGGAATTATCGGTTGACTTGTTGATCATTCTTGGCGAAAGATACTTGCTGTTCGTTTTGTTTCGTAAAACGCGGATACAACCACTGCTCTGCTTATATTGTCAATACTAGCTGAAAGCCTTCAAATGAAAATTTGGAGACACGATGCGATAAAACGGGATACATACTTCACTGTTGCTGTACTTCTCTGCTCCGAGTGAGAGACAGCTTGCATCAAACCGGACGCCATTCTCAGGAGAGAAAGAAATGATCACAATTCTCCTAGAACGACGAGAATATCTTTGAGCGACACGTTTACCTCTGCAGACTTGTTCCTTGGCCATGGCGGTCGGATTGAAAATTGTGAGCAAGTCTCGTAGACAATTTACTTCCGTTGACAGCTCTATTGTTAAAGGGCCAATCAGATTGCGAGATTGCCGCGGCCAAAATTTGGCCGCCGACATGAACTTCTGTGAGAGATTGTATCAGGCCCTATTTTAGCGAGCGACCCACGTAAGAGAATATGAGAGCGATGCTAAAATTCGGCCTGATCGCAGGTTAGCAAAAAGGAAACCGACTTTTTCGCGAGATATTCCAGTTATTAGTACATGTTTCAATATTAATACTAGTAAATGCAAAATCTTGCAAAAAGGAAAACGACTTTTTCGCGAGATATTCCATTTATTAGTACATGTTTCAATATTAATACTAGTAAATGCAAAATCTTGCAAAAAAGAAAACGACTTTTTCGCGAGATATTCCATTTATTAGTACATGCTTCATTGTTAATACTAGTAAATGTAAAATCTTGCAAAAAGGAAAACGACTTTTTCGCGAGATATTCCATTTATTAGTACATGTTTCATTGTTAATACTAGTAAATGTAAAATCTTGCAAAAAAGAAAACGACTTTTTCGCGAGATATTCCATTTATTAGTACATGTTTCAATATTAATACTAGTAAATGTAAAATCTTGCAAAAACGAAAACGACTTTTTCGCGAGATATTCCATTTATTAGTACATGTTTCATTGTTAATAGTAGTAAATGTAAAATCTTGCAAAAAGGAAAACGACTTTTTCGCGGGATATTCCATTTATTAGTACATGTTTCAATATTAATACTAGTAAATGCAAAATCTTGCAAAAAAGAAAACGACTTTTTCGCGCGATATTCCATTCATTAGTACATGTTTCATTGTTAATACTAATAAATGCAAAGTCTTGGAAAAAAAGAAAACGACGTTTTTGCAAGATAATCCATTTATAGTTAAAAACGGTGATGGGCCTGCGCGGCTCCCACGCGTGTGTTTTAGCCTTTTAAAATGGCTTAAAAATTTAAGCCAGAAGTTGTAACTGCAGGTTTGATTTGTCATCCTCTTTTTAGTGTCTACAAGAGTAACAGGCCTGCGCGCGCGGTTTAGCCTTTCTCGAGTTTTGCTCTCACAAGTATATCTTTGAGGGAACGCCCTCTTTTGTACGATATTAGGGGCGGTTCCTTGAAAATGTTGTTTAGCAATGGTTGCTGTGTTATGAAACCCAGTCAAACCCAGTTAAACTTGTGAATCCTCAACGAACTTGTAGAAGAAATGTGGCAAAATCGAATACTCTCAACTAAAAGGGTCATTAAAATCCTAAAGCATTTCTTGTGAGGAAAATTGCTTTAATTGTACTACAAACTTAACGTTTTGTACTTTTTCATAATAACTCGTACTCGTAAATGTGGTCATGTGTTAGCAAATGTGAACATGTCGTTATGCGAGTGTTGAAGTGGTGGAAACACATTGCAAGCGAAGCGAGTCAACAAAGAGACTCACTGGTTATCAAGGCTTCGCCGCTCATGCAGGACTACACTAACTTATGGTATAGCTTTTATGAAGAATTCCCCAATATCTAGTCAACACTCTAGAAAACACATTTCCCAACTGAAAAAGTGCGACTGAAGGGAAAGCTTTACCGAAAACTGATAGACCACGTGTTTTTTTTTTTTTCTGAAATTCGTAATTTGGTCAGTACACACACCAACATAAATAACCAACATAAATTATTGTGCATTTTAAGTCGTGTATAAGCTTGCTGGCCCACATCGAAGATAAATAAATGCAAGTTCTAAGGAGCTACGTCACGGATAACGCATCTTGAAAAAACTGGCAAGTTTTTTCGAGCTTTTTCATTTGTAATCCTTCTTAATCTCCCTCAGACGTAACCATCCTTGTTTAGTTTTGGTTTATTGTTACCTCTTTGGTGTTTTTCTACCTTAGGAAACTATTATTTTGAGGTTTCCTTCAACGAGAAAATAGTTTTGTCAGATCAGAAAAATGAATGACAATACCATGACATAGTTTCTTTAAGCTAAATCACTGAGAAAGAAGCTCGGTGCAGTACTTACACGTGAAGTGTTCCGTCAAGTCATCTATGCTTGGGATCTTATCCCAAGCCGAGCCACGTACATACAGAGATCTTCTGAGATCCATCACAATGTCCTGTCAGTACTGGCGCTTCTATCACTTAGCTTCGTATAATCTCTCCAGAAATGGTTATATCGAAACCCAAACTCGAGAGCGACACAAATAAAGTGAAGTGCGAACGGGCGGTATCCTGCGAATCCTGCAATCTGATTGGTTCCTGGAGCTCTACCCGCGCGAAAACCATTGAATGAAAATTAAAAAGCGTGCAAACCTCGGTTGAACTTGATTTTTTTAAAGTTTAATGGCTAAAAGATTAAAGATGCGAATTTTTCGTCGACTCTTAATTCGAACATGTGTTGTAAATAGAAACTCTAACAAGAAGGTAAATTGAAGGCCTTGTAATTGCTTAAAGAGGCGAGTAGTCGTTTTGATTGTGTGCTTGGTAGTAGCTTAGCATAGCAGCTAGTGACTATGTTGTTGATTTCACTTCACACAGCAGTTTATTTTTGAAATTGCACTCGCTGTAATGCCTTTGACTTCGATATGTTAAATGAATTTATTTTTTAGTCTTGTCGCTTCGTTTATCGAGATTCTACAGGTTTTTTTATAGGAATGTTTGATTAATTTGCCTTTTTATCTGCCATGAAAGACTTTTGGTGCATTTGTTGATTTGTTGATTTTACAATGCAATCCCAAATTAAAGGAACTTTTCCCTCTAGGCTCTATCATACCATCTTTTCGTAGGTCAAAAAATCTTAAAGAATTATTGGCACCATCTCGTTTTAAAACCTCCGAAGAGGGACAAACAATTCAACAAAGCAATGGCTGTTTCAAATGCGAAAGGAATAGATGCGATCTTTGTCGAAATTTCTTTGTTGAATCCAAATCATTTCTTAGCTTGCAGACGGGCAAAAAATACACCATTCATTCAACACTTTCTTGTGATTCTAAAAATGTGATTTATTTGGTTTCTTGCAAGAAATGTCGTTTGCAATACATAGGATCTACTACCACTGATTTTCGAATTAGGTTTCGTAATCACAAGTCTGCTATGCTCACGAACAAAACAACTTGTGAAGTAGCAGTGCATTTCAACAAAACTCCACACATTTTAGATGATTTTTCGTTTCAATGTATTGATCAGGTGCAGGCCCCAAACAACTCGGATGAGATCGACAGGCTTTTAATTACAAAGAAGGCCTATTGGAGTGCTCAGCTGTTCTCTTTGGCACCCCATGGTCTAAATAAAAGAAAAGAATTTCATTCTAGGAATAGAATTTGTTATAATTAATTTTCTTTTTTGCGATTCTTCGTTCCCGATATATGGCCGTTCAAAGGCCCTTTTCTTGGATTTTGTCAGCCTCTTAGGTGTTGGGTATACTCAAAGGCCCTGTCCGGGGAACTTATTATGGTCATTATTGTTTAAGGGCCCCCCAGGGATTTTGTTGTTTATCAGCCCTTTGGGGCTCCAAAGGCCTCGATTTGGGATTTTGTTATGATCCATGTTTGCGTAAACGTAGGTTGCTTTCCTTTTGACTGCTCTTTCTTTTGCCGCATTGCAAATGTCATCTTATTTGAATTAGTAATTTCCAGTTTTTAGTCTTATCTGTCATCTTTTGTTTAATTAATTTTATAGTAGCATATTTCAAATTTTTGTTCTGTATCGTTCATTCATTTAGTGTTATACCTGTATCTACACCTTGTAATTACGTTTAATTGTTAGTATTGTTTAGTTTTCCTTTTTTTCGTTATATAATCGATGTACTATATGGTTTTTATTTTTGAATGTCTTTGATTAGCGTCACTTATCCTCGTTTTAGTATTGTTATAATCACGCCGGTTACGTAACTCATAGCTTTGAATTGTATTTTGCGTCTTGTTTTGTATTGTAATCTTATTTAAGGTAGATTTGGGTTCCTTCTGTGAGTACCGGAGAACGAATGACGTAAAACAAAAGAAACAAAAGACAGAAAACAATTCAACTCCAAAATAGAAGCAAATTACAATGTCTTACAAACAAAAGAAGGACAATGTGCTCCGGTACCTGAAGAAAGACCCTAGATTTGATAAGTTCAATTTTTCATGTAACTGATGAAGGTCTAAGACCGAAACGTTTTTATTTTTTATTAAATTTTTTAACTTTTTAGTCGTCAGAAGTTGTCCGTCCTCGCTTTCCTTCAACGAGTTTATATATAAGGCTTGCATCTTCAAGAACCTCAAATTACCGACCGGCTTGGGATTTCGCCAAAATTAATACACTTAACCCCATGCCTTTGACAAAAGAATCCCGGTTTCCGAAATCACAGTCTTTGTAGTTTGATTTGGCTTGATGTTGACCCATTTGAGTCCGCGGACTGACCCTTAAAATCCAGCACAAACTTTCGAATCTTTTGAAAATTTGTTTCTGCCTATGATCTGCACAAGTTGCCTACTCAAAGGCATCTCAGGAATGCAGTTTTCGATGCAAATTTGAACTCGCGAGTCCCAGGCGGCTTGACTGGCACACGAGAAACACGTGCAAATTGTAGGAAATAGTAAAATTTATTTCACCATTTAAATTTGTTTTCATCACTATATTGTTGCGCTGCAAATCATCAAAAACTGCATTCCTGAGATGTCTTTGAGAGAGAAAAGTAGTAAGGACCGGGGATATAGGACTTTGTGTCGAAGAGACCCACCCCTCGAGTGATGACGTCATCAGAATGGAATGTGGTTGGGGAGGAGCGGATCGCTGACCGCTGGTGGGGATTGGGGATGATCGCAAGTTCACAGCGGTCAAACGCGAAAACCAACGTCACTTCCGGTTTTGCAAGCCTTGAAGTTTGAATCAATACAGACTTTAATGACCGCGAAGTTCGTATGAAAACGATACATAAAACGTCCCGATCAAGAAAATTTCGCGCCGATAAAACTTGTGAATGCCAGTTACTTCATTCTGAACACATGCTCGAAGTACGCGCTCGGGGAGATATCAGCGAGAGTTCCAATCCAGCCGGGGGGTGTGTTGGGGAAAAAATTTTTTTTTTGACCACGATAATTTTTTTTCTGCAGGTGGGAAATTGGGAAAAAAGGGTATTTTGTTAGGACGGTGATCTGATAGCGCTTTTTTTTGGATCGTGATCTCACCACGCGGATCACCAGCGCCGAAGAAGAAAGATCGAGCGAGCTAAGGAAAAAATATTTTATTGTTTTGACTTGGATGACACGGTTTTTTATTCATGTCGAGGTAGCCTGTGGACCCTCTCATGGCTTTTTTTCTTGATGGTAATTTTTTCTGCAGAGTTCTGTGATGAGTTTTTTCGTGGAAAAATTCAAGATGGCGCCGCGCGCTGTGCTTCTCGGAAAAAAATACGAGTTTTCCTCCTGCTCGTCTCGATGCGTTACAGTCAACACATCCTTGGACTCTGTAAAAAATAGAGCAAACAAAATAAGGAATGAATATTCTCTTGGGAAAGAAAGAAATGTAATATCTTGCAAAAGAGCCGTTTTCCTTTTGGCACGCTTGCGCATTTACTAGTATTAATATTGAAACACATACTAATAAATGGAATATCTTGCGAAAAAGTCGTTTTCTTTTTTGCAAGATTTTGCATTTATTAGTATTAATATTGAAACATATACTAATAAATGGAATATCTTGCAAAAAAGTCGTTTTCCTTTTTGCAAGATTCTGCATTTACTAGTATTAACAATGAAACATGTACTAATAAATGGAATATCTCGCGAAAGAGTCGTTTTCTTTTTTGCAAGATTTTGCATTTACTAGTAATAATAAAGGATATACTAATAAATGGAATATCTTGTAAAAAGTCGTTTTGCTTTTTGCAAGATTGTGCATGAACTCCACGGAACTCATCACAGAACTCCGCGGAAAAAATTACCATCAATGGAATATCTTGCGAAAAAGTCGTTTTCTTTTTTGCAAGATTTTGCATTTACTAGTATTAATATTGAAACATGTACTCATAAATGGAATATCTCGCGAAAAAGTCGTTTTCCTTTGTGCAAGATTTTGCATTTACTAGTATTAATATTGAAACATGTACTAATAAATGGAATATCTCGCGAAAAAGTCGTTTTCTTTTTTGCAAGATGTTGCATTTACTAGTATTAATATTGAAACATGTACTAATAAATGGAATATCTCGCGAAAAAGTCGTTTTCCTTATTGCAAGATTTTGCATTTACTAGTATTAATATTGAAACATGTACTAATAAATGGAATATCTCGCGAAAAAGTCGTTTTCGTTTTTGCAAGATTTTGCATTTACTAGTATGAATATTGAAACATGTACTCATAAATGGAATATCTCGCGAAAAAGTCGTTTTCCTTTGTGCAAGATTTTGCATTTACTAGTATTAATATTGAAACATGTACTAATAAATGGAATATCTCGCGAAAAAGTCGTTTTCTTTTTTGCAAGATGTTGCATTTACTAGTATTAATATTGAAACATGTACTAATAAATGGAAAATCTCGCGAAAAAGTCGTTTTCCTTTTTGCAAGATTTTGCATTTACTAGTAGTAACAATGAAACATGTACTAATAAATGGAATATCTCGCGAAAAAGTCGTTTTCTTTTTTGCAAGATTTTGCATTTATTAGTAAAAGCATTTAAAAAAAATATATATCGCTTCATTTATTTTTCACTGGTATACTTTTTTGCAAAAAATTCGTTTATTAGTACTAGTAAAGTTTTTTACAAACTTTGCAAATATGTGAATTCCCATATTTATCACTTCTGGAACTAAATTAAATTACAAAACACTCGTTTGTTTATAAACGGTTTTATTGATATCTTTTTTCTAAAGAGTGAAACTGAAGGTATTTCTCTTAATTTCCCAAGGTATTTTACGCAGAAAATCGGTGACAAATGCGTAGAGAATATTTCCGGATACCACCTGAAATGAGAAAGGAATCAAACATGCAGCAGCATATTTTGGTACGTGACAACCTTGTCGTGTTCTGAATTTTCATTCAGTTTCAGCTCAGACAGAGCAACTATGTACAATACCGGAGCGCGTACCTTCAAGTTGTAAATTTGAACGCTAGTGCCAAGATTTATCGTAGCCTCTGATTTTCTTATTTTTGCCGACATCTGAGGACTTTTTGCGAATGCCATTACATACACATATGGGAAATTTGCATACCGAGGAGCGTGCAAGCAAAACAAATTTTGATTGGCCGTTTTCTTGAATGTCAATCAATCAAAAAAGTGGGCGGCAGACGTTCCGTAGAAGAATTGTATCAGGCTCTGTTTTTCGTTTCGCCCTTCCCGCCAGAATGTTTCACCGAGCGAAACGAAAATAGAGCCTGATCGCAGGTTACCCCACTCGCAGACCGCGTATCGTTCGTTTGAGAATGAGATTCTTTGTTTGAGTTGTTTCCATATTTATATATCTTCGCGTGCGAAGCTAAACAAAGAAATAATGCTATAGGGAATAACATGTGGTGGTCTGAAGAAATTAAAAAAACATGAAACCCAATCCAAAAAGGCACCGATGTCTAAGTACATGGAGGTCACGTGTTCTCTGCACTTGCGATTCACGTGTACAGCAAACGTAAACGGGCGGACATTCTGTTTATGGAATGTGAAAAATATGCCTCCTGTAAAAAACCCGACATATTTAATTCTAATTCGGTCTTTGAGAAGCTGCCGTAGAGTATATGTACGGCAAATCAACGGATTTAATTAGCATACTAATGAGGCAAGAGCGACCCGCAAAGCGGGTCGTAACCCTAGGGAGCCCTGATTTGCATAATAGCCCTAACCCTAAGCCGTCATCTTGTGCGCTAACCCTAAGCCGCCATCTTGTTTTGGGGGAGTTTTCTTCTCCGAAGCCGCCATATTGGATCGGGAAGGTTTGTAAGCGGCCATGTTGTTTTTAAGTCCGTCATGTTGTTTGAACTTGCTTAGCGTGTTTGGTTTTGCTTACAAAGTCTCACTTACTTAAAAAAGAAAAAAGAAGATGCGTCACCTGGGGTTCGAACCTGATGACTTTAGAATTAGAAGTCTGATACTTACCCGATTGCGCCATCCCGGGAATGGCTGAATAGGGTAGGTGAATGGGTTCTATTTGGTTCTAAGGTCCGCCATTTTGGAAGGTTTCTTCTCCAAAGCGGCCATGTTGTTTTTCAACCCTACTTATGATCTTACGAAGCGAAGCTTCTAACCCTAAGTCTCTTTCTACTTAAAAAGAAAAAAGAAAAAAAGAATGCGTCAACCGGGATTCGAACCTGGCGAATTTAGAATTTAGAAACCGGATACTTACCTGACTGCGCCAAGCCCGGGCTGACTGCGTAATTTGATGAATAAGTTTTAGTGAATGGTTCAGATGCTATGTATTACTCGCTTGTAAAACAAACTCTTACAAGGTCATAAACCTTTGTCTTACGGATATCATTAGCCACCCAACCAGTTTACGGCCGCTCGCGTCGGGGCTTAACTTACGGATACCGATCAGACTTAGAAATTTTTATCATCAAACTATATGATACCGATCAGACTTAGAAATTTTTTATCATCAATCTCTAAACCTCCTCCTCCTCAACATAGTTATCAAAACGAATTCACTCCTCCTCAACACAGTTATCAAAACGAATTCCCTCCTCCTCAACATAGTTATCAAAACGAATTCCCTCCTCCTCAACATAGTTATCAAAACGAATTCCCTCCTCCTCAATTTCTACCATTTATTTGGTATGTAGACCCTGAGGAAAAAACCAACTCCAAATAGGTTACACAAGTTTTATTCGACAAGGAACGAAACAGATCGATTGTACTAGTAGGTTCTACAAAGGTTGTGTGAAACTGGGTGGTATACCAAACGGGTCGTATCGAGGACGCTCATTACCCTCTTCCGGACTGTGCTCGTCAGGACTTTCGTCGGGACTTTCGTCCTCGTCTTCATCCTCTTCATCGTCTGCATCCATATCGTCTTCATCGGGACTTTCGTCTTCGTCCTCTTCGTCGTCTTCATCCATATCCTCTTCGTCTGTGTCGGGTTCTTCCATGGGTTGGAAGACCCGATTCAACAGATACTTGCGCTGGTTCACAGCAGCCTCTACGGCTTCATTGTAGTCCATATCATCCTCGTCCATCATTCGGTTACGAGTTTCTAGAATAGCTTTGTGAATAGGGTCCTCGCGTAACACGTGAACCCATTTCAAGTGGTCAATGTAGACTTGTCTCAGCGCTTTTTGCAACTCAGGTAGCATTTGATTGTAGTCTCGAATTTGAGCCAACTTCTTACCATTACCGGCTTTTCGTAGGGTTTTCATCACATGGTTAAAGTCTTTGAGTTTGAGGGCTTTGAGCCTTTTTCGAAACTCGTCCCACGGATCCATATCTGAGACTTCATCTTCCATCTTGACGGGGGATGTAGGTGATTCGGGGAATACATCCAGTGGTTTCAGACTATCGGGTGACATTGGGTCACCGAACGCGTCAAACATAAATTTTCGTCCCGTTTTTGGATCAATGTGTACTTTAGGACTCTCTAGATCCTTTGGTTCAACTGATTCCGTTGTTTCTGTCGGACTGGATGGTTCAACTGTTTCTACCGGACTGGTTGGTTCAGTGGGTGAAATGGGTCCTAAAAGTGGACTCGTCGGTTCTGTTTGTTCACCTTTGGGGTTCAAATGCTTGTTTTCGTGACGCTTTCGATTATCCGATCGAGTAAATTGTTTCAGACAGTAACGACACGTCGTACTCATCGAGACATCTGCACGGTTTGATGATTGAACAAAAATGATCTAAAATGATCAGAATTGCGACTTATATACATTGCTCACAACATGAGGTCGAGGCTACATCAGACTGTGATAAGTCCACTAGTACCTCTTGAAGCGCTTTTTGAATTTTTTCCAAAGCCTGATGTATGTCATCCTTCGGTTTTGATACCTTTAGCCTATGTTTCCAACAGTAATGTTTTTCATGACGATTTCGATTCCGATTGTTGTTAAAGGGTTTGTCGCAATATTGACATAGATAAGACATGTTTGCTCCATCAAGTGTTGACTCCGAATGGTATTTTAGTGTCTAGAATGACCCCTTTATAGTCAATTTTGTAACGCATGCATGACCCAAGCTAGACCCAGTCCCTCCTCTTTTTCTGGAAACCTAGTAGCCATATTTACTTGGTAATCATTTCAACGAACTTCTAAAAGCTTCTAAAAGCGCTAATACTTAACGCTGATTGGTTCATTTACTTTGTTGGTCAAAAGCTTCTAGTAAAAAATTGGTGGTTCCTAATAGAACCGTTGGTTTGTAATCCCACACAAATTCTTTGCTGAGAAAAAAGGTTTCAAAGTTGAGACTGCATCCATCGATAAAACAAATAGGTTTCTTGTTTGGGACAGTGGTGAGTGGGTTTCTTGTGACGACCACAGGTGAATCCTTCATCCATCCCCATGAGTTTCTCTACTTTCGGACAACCAAAGTCTTCTAAATTCACACAAGGAATCTGTAGCTCGTTGAGTAGATTCTTTTCCAAACATCCTCCCTTGTAAGCGACCGTGGTATGTTGTTGTGTTCTGGATCGTAGATAGGCTGACTCGATGATGGGTTTGACCATAGGTTGAGGTAAGGCTTTTTCTTGCTTGCTTGATTCAAATCGTAAGCCGTGAATATGATGGTAGACATAGTTGACTGTTTTACGATCTCGCTTTTCCAACGAGAGGTAAGGTAGTTTGTTTTCGAAAAACCAGTTGAAACTACCGTGTTGTAAACTGTAAAGACCGAATTCTCTAACAATATACGGTTGATGCTTGACCTGATATCCATCCAAATCAACAATCATACAGATGTGTTCCATACTATCTTACACAACTTGACTTGTTGTCTCTTATGATAGACATGTCCGAAACCATGTCCAGACTTGCTTGATGACGTCCACCCAACTTGTTATAACCAATGGGTAGTCATTTCTAAAAGCAAAAGAGTAAAGATGCCGTTGACTGAAGTGGAACTCAAGATTCTATGTGACGAATATCAACAGGTTGTGACAGTCTATGATGAGATAGAGAGCTGTCGATATGACTACCTAAAAGTCAAACGATCACGTATAGATGATGAGGAGGTGGAAAAACAAATGAACCTTCGTTACAAACGACAATGTGATGAATTTTTTTGGTACGAACAAACGACTAGCTCCCCTCTTAGCCTATGGTTTTCTCTGTCGATCCTGTAAGACACACTACGACACACCGGATGAACGTGATGTCTGCTGTAACGGGTTTCAAAAAGTCTACATGCAAGCGTTGTTGGAACGAATGAAACACAAGTGTCAAGAATGTGGACGTAAGTGGACTCAAAAACCGGATGCAGATCATTGTTGTCGAAACAGATATGTCTGTGAACACTGTCAAGAAGAATTTACACGGAAACAAACTTTTGACTTTCATCAAATGAAATGTCAACCTTGGCGTCGCAAAGTTGTCTGGGTTGTGTTAAATTTAAGACCTGGAGCGATGATCTTAGCCAGAGCTTTGGTCTATGCAAAAGCGCGATCACAAAATCTACATTGGTGGGAAAAGGAAATTAAAGAGGCAGCCGAACAGTTACATCAGGAGACTGGAGTACCGATGCGAAAAGGAGTTAGAAAATGGCAAATGGAATCGTATTTCGAAGACGATCTGAAACGATTTCAACATCATCTGCACGACTACAATCTCATTATCATCTATGCGGAGGAATGTTTTAGATGGCAATCCTTTGGACAAGAGGGAAACACAGAACTGGTTTTACTGAAAGAAAACTACCATTTTGATGTTGTCAAAGATTTCAAACAATTTATGACTCTTGTAAAAACTTAACATAAACTTGTAAAAATACCTGTTGGTCATACACTTTATTAAAATTGGTGGTTCCTAATAGAACCGTTTGTTTTAGTCTTGCGCAAACTTCATTCCTTCGTTTGTTTTGAATGTATCACCTAAGCGTACATCCATCGTTGACATTCTTCGATCGCAGCTAACCGTTTATTCAGGGTTTCATGATCCAAACCAAGATAGCAGAGTCTATCGTCTTGAGACAACCAATATCCATAGCTGGTTCCATTGGAGGCATGAACATAACCTTGCCAAACTTCGGGGTTGTGTTGAAGAATCTGTAATTTTTCAAATCGATCTTCCATCCGTTCTTTTCCCATAGGTTCTAGTGGGACTTGAAAACAACAACCTTCCTGTCTCTGACGTTGTCCCTCGGTAGTAAATGTTGCATCGCAATATCTGTAAGGAAATCTATGTCTTTCTTTACAAGTCTTTTCGCGTCGTTGTTGATTGTCTTTGCGCGTGAACTTGGATACGCAGAAACGACATTGATATCTTCTTCGTTCTACCAGAGGTCTTATACAAATTTCGTCTCTAACATGATAATCGCGATAAGTTCTTTGAGTAAACAATTCGCCACAACGAAAGCAAAGGTAAGCCATAGTCAAAGTTAGGTTGTCTGGTTCTGAGTTGCCTCTTTTAACCGTAGCAGACCATCCAACGTCACAATAGAAGGAATAGTGTAACGTCGACGTATTTCTTGAAAACAATAGAATGTGTTCGGACATATTTCCAACCAAACCATAAACACGATCCATCGTCCGATATTACCATGACAAAAAGCTTCTAAAGGGTTTTCTATAGGTTCTGGTAAATCTTGTCCTTCATACAGCTGCTTACACAGATACAAATGCGTCTTCTAAAGAAACCAATCCGTAAAACTTGACGAGAGATAGAGAAAACAACCAGCCATCGTTTGCTTTAGAAATACTCACAAAATTTTTGGGGATGGATGAAGGATTCACCTGTGGTCGTCACAAGAAACCCACTCACCACTGTCCCAAACAAGAAACCTATTTGTTTTATCGATGGATGCAGTCTCAACTTTGAAACCTTTTTTCTCAGCAAAGAATTTGTGTGGGATTACAAACCAACGGTTCTATTAGGAACCACCAATTTTTTACTAGAAGCTTTTGACCAACAAAGTAAATGAACCAATCAGCGTTAAGTATTAGCGCTTTTAGAAGCTTTTAGAAGTTCGTTGAAATGATTACCAAGTAAATATGGCTACTAGGTTTCCAGAAAAAGAGGAGGGACTGGGTCTAGCTTGGGTCATGCATGCGTTACAAAATTGACTATAAAGGGGTCATTCTAGACACTAAAATACCATTCGGAGTCAACACTTGATGGAGCAAACATGTCTTATCTATGTCAATATTGCGACAAACCCTTTAACAACAATCGGAATCGAAATCGTCATGAAAAACATTACTGTTGGAAACATAAGCTAAAGGTATCAAAACCGAAGGATGACATACATCAGGCTTTGGAAAAAATTCAAAAAGCGCTTCAAGAGGTACTAGCGGACTTATCACAGTCTGATGTAGCCTCGACCTCATGTTGTGAGCAATGTATATAAGTCGCAATTCTGATCATTTTAGATCATTTTTGTTCAATCATCAAACCGTGCAGATGTCTCGATGAGTACGACGTGTCGTTACTGTCTGAAACAATTTACTCGATCGGATAATCGAAAGCGTCACGAAAACAAGCATTTGAACCCCATAGGTGAACAAACAGAACCGACGAGTCCACTTTTAGGACCCATTTCACCCACTGAACCAACCAGTCCAGTAGAAACAGTTGAACCACCCAGTCCGACAGAAACAACGGAATCAGTTGAACCAAAGGATCTAGAGAGTCCTAAAGTACACATTGATCCAAAAACGGGACGAAAATTTATGTTTGACGCGTTCGGTGACCCAATGTCACCCGATAGTCTGAAACCACTGGATGTATTCCCCGAATCACCTACATCCCCCGTCAAGATGGAAGATGAAGTCTCAGATATGGATCCGTGGGACGAGTTTCGAAAAAGGCTCAAAGCCCTCAAACTCAAAGACTTAACCATGTGATGAAAACCCTACGAAAAGCCGGTGATGGTAAGAAGTTGGCTCAAATTCGAGCCTACAATCAAATGCTACCTGAGTTGCAAAAAGCGCTGAGACAAGTCTACATTGACCACTTGAAATGGGTTCACGTGTTACGCGAGGACCCTATTCACAAAGCTATTCTAGAAACTCGTAACCGAATGATGGACGAGGATGATATGGACTACAATGAAGCCGTAGAGGCTGCTGTGAACCAGCGCAAGTATCTGTTGAATCGGGTCTTCCAACCCATGGAAGAACCCGACACAGACGAAGAGGATATGGATGAAGACGACGAAGAGGACGAAGACGAAAGTCCCGATGAAGACGATATGGATGCAGACGATGAAGAGGATGAAGACGAGGACGAAAGTCCCGACGAAAGTCCTGACGAGCACAGTCCGGAAGAGGGTAATGAGCGTCCTCGATACGACCCGTTTGGTATACCACCCAGTTTCACACAACCTTTGTAGAACCTACTAGTACAATCGATCTGTTTCGTTCCTTGTCGAATAAAACTTGTGTAACCTATTTGAAGTTTGTTTTTTCCTCAGGGTCTACATACCAAATAAATGGTAGAAATTGAGGAGGAGGGAATTCGTTTTGATAACTATGTTGAGGAGGAGGGAATTCGTTTTGATAACTATGTTGAGGAGGAGGGAATTCGTTTTGATAACTGTGTTGAGGAGGAGTGAATTCGTTTTGATAACTATGTTCAGGAGGAGGGGGTTTAGAGATTGATGATAAAAAATTTCTAAGTCTGATCGGTATCATATAGTTTGATGATAAAAATTTCTAAGTCTGATCGGTATCCGTAAGTTAAGCCCCGACGCGAGCGGCCGTAAACTGGTTGGGTGGCTAATGATATCCGTAAGACAAAGGTTTATGACCTTGTAAGAGTTTGTTTTACAAGCGAGTAATACATAGCATCTGAACCATTCACTAAAACTTATTCATCAAATTACGCAGTCAGCCCGGGCTTGGGCTTTCTAAATTCTAAATTCACCAGGTTCGAATCCCGGTTGACGCATTCTTTTTTTCTTTTTTCTTTTTAAGTAGAAAGAGACTTAGGGTTAGAAGCTTCGCTTCGTAAGATCATAAGTAGGGTTGAAAAACAACATGGCCGCTTCGGAGAAGAAACCTTCCCCTCGAAGCTTCGCTTCCAATCCAAAATGGCGGACCTTAGAACCAAATAGAACCCATTCACCTACCCTATTCAGCCATTCCCGGAATGGCGCAATCGGGTAAGTATCAGACTTCTAATTCTAAAGTCACCAGGTTAGAACCCCAGGTGACACATCTTCTTTTTTCTTTTTTAAGTAAGAGAGACTTTGTAAGCAAAACCAAACACGCTAAGCAAGTTCAAACAACAAGACGGACTTAAAAACAACATGGCCGCTTACAAACCTTCCCGATCCAATATGGCGGCTTCGGAGAAGAAAACTCCCCAAAAACAAGATGGCGGCTTAGGGTTAGCGCACAAGATGACGGCTTAGGGTTAGGCCTATTATGCAAATCAGGGCTCCCTAGGGTTACGACCCGCTTTGCGGGTCGCTCTTGCCTCATTAGTATGCTAATTAAATCCGTTGATTTGCCGTACATATACTCTTGCCGTGCCCAGACATTTCCAAGTGTTGTTTTAGGATTCGATCTCTGAGTCAACCATGTCCTGACTTTAATTCGTTTAGAGGTTGTTTCAGGAGTTGATCTGTAGGTAATTTGCGCCGAATTTTGCACACTCATTCTAATCACATTCTTGACTGTTCCCGCAGGTCCGCCTTGACGTTTCTCTGTGGTATCTACGTGTACGGCGTTACCTGGGTCATGCTCGGCCAAAGCTCCGAATACAAAATAAACCCTAAAGTTTGGGATGAGTTTATGGTGAGTAGTAAATGTTATTGTGTGTAATGCGACCTCGCAAGAGGTGGGACTGTGGGTTAATCTCGTAACTAGAGTCCGCGTTTCTTATGGCTTTTGGTTTGACATTCATTTTTGGGTCCACTGGACTCCCAACCCAATGCGTTAGGAATTCCAAGTTAAAAAGAAGTGAGTCCTTGGGCATGTACCTTTTCAAACTCTTTTTCTTTCAAAAATATTTTTGCGTCCTAGGGACGCAATCCGTTTTTGTTAGTGCGTCCTATTGCATTTTTTTCCGTAAAGGACGCAGAATTCTGCGTCCTGTAAAACTCTAATTATGGTCTGCATTTGAGCGGTCAATACGCTGCACTACTTGTGTCCCTCATTCGAGCCCATGATCCCCTGCGCGTTCCTATTTTTCTTAGGTATTCTGGTTTAAATCCATGGTACTTTGCGTGTTTCCATAGTAATTCCCTGCGCGTCCTCGTAGCCTCCTCATCTTTGCGCAAGAGAGCCCTGAGGACGAGGATTAAAAGAAAGGTTAAGGTTACCGTGTACGTTAAAAATGGTAAATTTACGATTTTTATTTTTTTCCGTAAATATAAACGTTTCCTTGGAATCTTTTAATTCCGAAAAAGAAATTTGAAAAAAGAGCAAATATTCGCCAAGAAAATGGGATGACCGTTTTCCACCGGACGTGAAAGTTTATTTTTGATTGACAGCTAATTGATGCGAGTGCAGCCATCCAGAACATTTTTCGCAGGAAAGATTGTTTATGGGAGAGCCTCCAAATTTATTGTTTCCCGAAGCGTTCTATGTCCGTTTATGTTATATTTTTGTCGTTAGAGCCCGGTTTTCTAAGTTATGACTTTGCTATGGAAACCCACAGGCCGCGGAAATGTCCGTGGGCTAACTCCAAAAAGTGAAAAAAGAGGAAAAGGGGAAAACCATGACAGAGGAAACACGTTGTAGCCTCGCTGCATCAGACAAAGGTTCATACCATCGGGAATGGCCGTCAGAACCTTCCAATTACGAGGAAAGTATCGGAGCGAGCAGGCAAAATATCCTTAGAACGGAAGAAAGAGGGTTATTGAATGTTTGGACTGATTTTAATCGCAATAGTGACAGTGAATCGCCAGACGATTTAATAACAAATAATATTTTGCGAGTGCAAACTACGCGGAAACGTACAGCACTGTTATTACTGCAATTCGATGGAATACACTGTAGTACCTCCGTTTGATCTCTCTGGGATAGTAGAGCAGCCCTGAACAAGCGACCTAACATTAATACAGTTTACAACACACAATCATTCAAGTAACCTGATAACTGTTACCGTTTACCAGCTCCTGCATGGCGTAAACATAGAACCGACAATATAGAGATAGTGAATTTAAATTCATCTTGTTTTACCCGTGTTCTCTTTTGATTTTCTTCAATGTTTTGATTTTAATGCAAAAAGAAGAATTTTATTATTTTAGATTTGTTAATATAGTGTACATGTAGCCCGTGGTACATGATAGCCAACGCTGGGAGACAACCTTTTGATCTCTTCGCAGGGAACCTCGCTTGCTGTCACAGCTAATAGTTTCACTCATTTGTACATTGACCTATCAGATCCCGATGAAACCGCTCTTTTGTTGTTACTTTATTACACTCTTTTGGAAAGATACAAATATGTCTAAGCAATATTGAATCTTTTGGATACCAACAATTGCCTTTAAAAATTCCCTATTTGCCGGCGAGAAACGGACAAAACAATTGTGTGTCGAACACGCGCTATGCGATTGCTTGATAACGCAAGTAAAAATAAGCCCCTTGAGCATTGTTCAATTATAAGCTTTGCTAAGCTTGACACTACAATAAGTACCCATTCAACGCTCTTCAAAAGAGCTGCTGCAGTTGTACTGATTCAATCACAGCGCTGCACAGCGCTCAGTTTCACTTCGCTTCGCTTTTTTGCCCGCCTTGGCCACTCCAGTTTAGGCCCAGCTGGTTGGCTTGAGGTTTTCGCTCTTTTGGTTCTCCCCATCACGATAATATCAGTTAAACGACGTCCAACATTGAAAGAAATTCGACAAAATGGTAAGACGGTTGAATGTTAGGAACACAGGATTTGCTTGGAGAGAATATTGCGCGAAATTTCCACGGGAGGTGACCGGAAGATAAAATAGCACCCACTGATTGGTCTACTGTCGGCAAAGGTGTTTGGAGGCGGTGTTTGTTTGCGTAGCGAAGATTTTCTTTTGAGTGCTATTTCTCGGCATTCATTTTTCGCTTGAAGGTGACACTTTAAAGAGTTCCAACTCAAAGGCGATTTGTTCGATTTTAATCAAATTTGGAGAGTCGCTAGCTTGACGCTTCTTCACAAGAACGTGTCGGGGAATTCGATAATTCTGAATATTTTTTCGTTAAGAATCATTTCTGTGCCATTACTCCGTATGTTTTTCTTGCGATTTAGAAAATGTTTGAAAGCTTTTGAACGCGGCTGAATAAAGGAAAACCCCAACACGGTTTTTTAGCCCTTATGCGCCAGACTTTCACCAAGCAAAAAAATTTGCAAACTTTAAAATTCCCTTTGAGCTGGGGCTTTCAAAAGGCGATCTAGACCTTCATATTCAGACTTGGCGGAAAACTTAAAAATTCGTTTTCGTGAAAGGTTAGTGGCATATTCAAATAGCCAGTTTTATAAGCTTTAATTTGATATAGGGTTTGGGGTATCTGCGGCGAAACTGAGAAGCGCTGCATGCGTAAGACTAAAGACACCTCTGAAGGTACACGGTAACCTTAATCGGTACTCCAGAAACTGGCGGCAATGAATGACGTGAATTTTTTTACTAAAAATTTTTCCGCCTTGTATTCCAGTATCTGTCTTTTATCATCGTTGGTACGGGAAACGTATTCAACATTATTTTCCACGTGGGTGTCAAAGAACCTCTGTCTGCTGGCTACTTAAAGCGACAAGAGTTAAAACTAAGCGAAAAAGACCCTGATGTATCGGATGGTGGTGAGTTTTTTATCTTTCGTACCACAGAGTAACGACTTTGGAGCGATGGAATATACCGAGCCTTCTAGAGCTTGTTTGGACACTCTTCCCTTCCCTTCCCTTCCCTTCCCTTCCCTTCCCTTCCCTTCCCTTCTCTTCTCTTCTCTTCTCTTCTTTCCTCCCTCCCTCCCTCCCTCCCCCTCCCCCCCTCCCCCTCCCCCCTCTCTGGTCCTGAGTCGTTAGAGAACTGCGCACCTAAATAGCAAACTCCACAGTGGTTTAAAATATCTATTCCATTAAGATTTCAAGAGATGATCAGCAGCTTTCTTTTTGTCATAGCGAGTGTTCTCCCTCATCCAGACCAGACTTCTCCTCGTAATGATTTGGTCACGCAATCGTTTGAAAACAAAGCACTGGAAACCAATCAAGAGCCTGAGGATCGCTGTAAGAATCTCAGTAATAGTGTAACGCGTGATGGCGTGACTGATATGAAAGAGAATTGCGCGACCATAATGAACAGCAGTCCACGGTGTTGTCAAAGAATAGACCTGACATCTCCACAAAAACAAGGCGTTACACCTGACTCGAAGATGAGCGACGATTGCGTTACTAAACCTCAGCCACCTCGCCCTAAATGTGTATCTGATTGGTTAAAAAGTCCTGCTTTTTACAAGGTAATGGAATATAGAAGTGATTGACCTTACTTTAAGTCAGTGCGCACGTCACCGTCACGGTCACGGTCACGCAACTCAAAGGTGTTATCTTGTTTTGTTTTTCTTTCTCCAGACGGCAGTCGTTTACATGTGTACCAGACTAGTGGTCAATATCTCTCAGTCCTACCTCGCCCTTTACCTCACAGAGACACTGAACTTTGAAAAGGTATGCCATATATGGAAGGCTCTCTAAAATACTTAAGCTGAGTTTAAGCTGCAATCTATATTTGTGAGCAAATCGCGGGGTCATCAGTATGCTGCGCACTACAATAGTGAGAAAACATAGATGCCGTGTGTAAATTGGTTTGGTTACACTACAACTAAACTCTTAACTTGAAAATACCTTTTATCGTTCCTGTTCTCACTAGAACTGACTAGCAGTAACTAAATTTCTAGTCAAGACGAAAAATGGTTTTGAAAAGTGTACTCGCAGCGTCGCCGTTCTCATATTTATTCATGAATCTTAAGGTTTCTGTTTACTCCACTTGCGCTATGGAGTTTCATTCATGTTGATCGTGATTCCTTAACAGGAAGCCATTGCGTACTTTCCTCTTGTCGTCCTCGTCAGTGGGGTTTTATCCAGCGTGGTTGTCAAGACACTAGATCGGAACCTTGGGTCCAAGGTAAAGGAATGAGCAATAAGTTTTAGATGTAACAACAACGATACAGGAATCTGCGCATGCACTAGGCTACAATCTTGGACAAAACTGTTGAGACACTTTGCCTTCTCACAGCATACTAATGCAGTTCTCCTATATTTCGTCCCCTTCTTCCCAATCCAATGTTGTTCGCGTCTGAAATTTACTGCTAGACACTTATGATGCAATCAGGGAGCAACATTGAAGGCTGGGGGGAGGGGGATCCATTTAGTAGTGTCAAAAATTAAAATCAACCATGTACTAGCGCGTGCATAGGCAAAGGTCTCAACAAGTTTTGTCCAAGATTGTAGTCTTGCGCAACTGCAAACGTTTGAATTTTCACTTGAGTGTAAAGTGTCTAGACCACGTGTTATTCCCTAGAAAATTTTTCTTTGTTCAACGGTTGCGATGAAAAGATGTAGGAATATAGGACACATATCTAACAAAAAATCTTATTCCCAAATATTCTCCTGCGCATGTTTCTGAACTATCTTTCTCTCCCCGAATCAAGCTCATCTTCATGTATTTGTTTCTCCGTAGATCACATACATTCTTGGTGCAACCACATCTCTTGGCGCATGCGCGTGGTTCTATCTACAGACTGTTGACATGCGCAATGGAGTTTATGCAGCCACCGTGCTTATGGGCAGCGGTGGTTCTGTGATGTTGGTGACGTCTTTATCTATGATTGCTAACCTTGTGGGCAACGATAAGGTAATAATATCTTAATCATATCTCTTGGAAAAGAAGTGATTTTTTTCCTCCTCCCCTCCCCTCCCCTCCCCTCCCCTCCCCTCCCCTCCCCTCCCCTCTCCTGCCTTGCCCTTCCCTACCTCCTCCGGTTTCTATTTGTATCACCTTAGAAGGGGGGGTATAATTTGAGGTGTGTGTGTGTACACATATACAGGTATAGGTAGACTGAAAAACCATTTCATATCTCTGTCTATTCAGACATGTGGCGCTTTTATCTATGGATCGGTCAGCTTCTGCGATAAGCTGTCCAGCGGTGTTGTCATAGCAATCATCCAAGAGCTCAATCCACGTGACCACCAAGTGTAAGTCCAACATCTTGTCTTGGTGCTAATTTGAATGGAAAACATTTTATATAACTGTCAAAGGCAAATGAGGTGTGTTCTGTGACCGTGCCGGAGCAGTGCCCATGTATTTTGATTGGATGAGGAATAACATTAGGGATTCCAGGGACGAGGGAAAACTGACTCTGGTTGGCATTAGATGACACCGTAGAAATATTCCCCAACATTTCCAGCACAGTGTACTGCAGTAAACATTTTTAGCTGTTCTTTAACCTCGGAATCACTAATCCCAGGCTTTTAATCGAGATCAGTACGGTAACGTGCCGGGCCGGGCCGTGCATTGTAATGTTTCTGAGACATAAAAGATCTTATAAATCTATTACTATATTGTACAATGTGGTAAAACTATACACCAGTGTTTTTATATTCTATTGACAGAGATGAATGTTCAAAATGTAACAAATACATTCGTCATGTACAGAGTATAGCTCCGGGCGTGGCCGCACTGGTTGGTTTACTGACAGTGGTCCTCTTCTATAAGTCAATCTTTGTTTGTCAAAAAAGAGGTAAGACTATCCAGCAGTCATATTATCAGAGCATGCACATCTGTGTGAGCTAGTGATGTCCTGATGATCAGCTTTCAATGACGTATTCCTTGTCAATGTTTTGAATTCAGTGGAATCACGTGACGTGGTGGTTCAGGTGAACATGGATCAACCATGTACAGAGGAGCAAGAGTTCTTATCACTGCCTGATTCCAGCCCCCCAGTACCCAGTACTCCAGATTGCGTTGCTCAGATACATTGTTACCATGACAACACGATTGCACAGATGGGAGTTGAAACAAGGTATGTCAAAATGCCCCTAAGCCACCCTCCAAAGACAAGAAAGTTGTGTGTCAGGAAAGGACACTGCTTTAAAAAAGAAATGTTTTCTTTGAATTTGACGTTCATTTATTTATTTGTTTATTCAGTCATTCATTTAGGTTTTTTTTATTTTAGGTTTTAACAGTTGGATAAAGGGTTTTTTATGCCAAGAGGCTTGTGCTACAAACAATCAGTTCACTAGTTTCAGTCGGTTCGTGCTTTTACTAGCATCAAATTTATTATTGTATATTAGTTTAGTTTTTATAATCAATTAGCGCAGGCTCAGGAAACGGAGCAATATTTATTTTTACTTTTGTAGATTTGAGGTAAAAATTTCATGTAAACTGATGCGTGTAGAGTTGCGTAGATAAGTCCCCGCACGTAAATAAAAAGGGAAGAGAGATAGCGTACACAGAAAAAGTGAGAGTGTTATGGTAACACCGAAAAAGTGTACATTTTTGCAGCTGTGTGGACACCAATTAAGTGTAAAAGTAACGCCAACATGGTGTACATTTACACCACAATAGTGTAAACCACTAACAATTCTGATTTGGATTGGGTGAAAAAACACCAACACAGTTTTATGTAGACATGGAATTCGGGTAAGTTTACACCAAAAAAGTGTACTTGTGACACGCAAATGGTGTTAAACAACTTGCAGCTGTGTGCACACCAAAACAAGGTTAATTTACACCAGAGATAATTTTACACTAAAATTGTGTACTTGTGACACCCAAATGGTGTAAAACAACTTGCAGCTGTATGCACACCGAAACAAGGTTAATTTACACCAGAGATAATTTTACACTAAAATTATGTAAAATAACACTTCCAACTTTGTTGAATAACACCCTCCACATGTTATCTTAACACTGTTCTAGTGTACTTCAACACTAAAATAAAAGATGCATGTGGGCTACTTAAACATTGTAATCATTGCTGCTGAAGGAGACAGACATCACTAGTTTCCAAATTTATTTCACAGTGAATATTTATTTGGTATACTATACCTTAAAACAAAATGCGTCCAAAAATACGATTTTTTGCCAAAAACAACAAGTCTACATGTAGAAAAATAAACCTTTCAGTGCAACCGTGGAAACTCACTATAAATTACAAAGATACTACTCTAATGCCTTAGAATTCAATAAAGTAGTGACACTGAGTAAGATAGTTATAAAAAATAAGAAAGCTACAAAGATTCCAGTCCAAACAGTGCATTAACTTCTGTATGCTTCATTTTTGTTAACACCTAAGTTGATGTGCTAAAATAATGAAAACCAAACCCTGCATACAAAAATAAAAGGCCTTTCAAAAGGCATTTTGATTTAAAGTACTTTTCTAGTTGTTATAGAAAAATGAAGTCAATAAATGCAGATTGAGTGAGTGATTTTGATGATAAACCACACCCAGTTCAGAAACCACCTCCATCTGATTCATCAATCCACTGAAAAAAAAAAAGATAAAAATTAGTAATGCTACATTAAATACCCACTTGCACGCACCATGATTAGGCAATACTGAATGTCACTTAATCAAGTTTATTTCTTTTTGCGCCAAGATCTGGAAACAAACTTATTTTGGTCAGCTATATACAAAATTTAAAAAATACCACTGCAGCTCTAAAAGAAAACAGCCCTCAGTAACACTTATTGTTCAGTTAGATGGAATACTCTGTCAGACAGTTGTACATACATATACTGTATTGCTCAGTCTGTTAACCCTTTAAGCCCTAACAGTGACAGAAATGAAATTTCTCCTTACATGATCACAGCTTGTTCAAACATTCAAGTTGTGAGAATGAAGAAAACAATCACCAAGGATGAGATGTATTGATATTACAACAAATTCTCCTTACTAGTTCCATAAGAAATGTATGGTGAACAGTAAGGAGAATATGCATTTCTATATCAGGGCTTAAAGGGTTAAGTGTTTAATACTTGGTCAGTATTGTACACCACTCATTCAATTGAGCAAACCACTCAATCAGTTCACTCAGTTGTTTATACCACTAGATCAGTTATGTGGATCACTCAGTAAGTTGAGTAATATTACATACAGTCTTTATACCACTTGGAAGAGCAGGGTGGACCACCAGTTTGACACTCAGTCAGTTGTGACTACATGTACCTGTCTTGTCTACTAAGTCAGTTGTGTGCACCACTAAGAACACATAACTTTTACAACTGTGTTTCACTCAGTCATCTATCACCCTGTGAGTTGTGTGCACCACTTGCTAACTTGTTAGTACCACCCAGTTACTTGATCAGTTGCGGCTACCACTCAGTCAGTTGTGTACATCACTGGGTCAGTTGTATCATTCAGGTCAGTTGTCAGTTGTGAGTAATGCTCCTTCAGCTGTGGAACCACGCAGTGAAATGTGTGGATAACTCCACACAACTCGCCTAGTGATACAACTGACTTAACAGCTGTAGTGAAAAAGACAACTGGCACAGGGGTACACAAAACCGACCGAGCAGTCTATACAATTGACCAGTTGGTATAAACAGCTGAGTGAAACGTATATTCAATCCAGTGAGTGACAACATGGCTTACTGAGTGGTATGCTGGACAGTTGTGTGTATCACTCAGTCAGTTTTGGACAACTCTGTATGTAAACAACATTTGAAGAGGCTAGTGGAAAGTCTCATAAGAGATTTTTTTTGGTCAATTTTTTTAGCTTGAAAGTGCCTGAAGTTTTGCATGTGGGCTTCAATGTATTCAGAGAACATACCCTGTTTTTTTCCTGCCGGTTTACACTTAGTTTTCCAGAAAAGGCCAAAAAATGAGGCCCCATCTTCTGTAGTAAGTTGGATGTATCACTCAGTCTGTTCCTGTTTACAACTGTACATGTAGGCAATGAGGGCCAGGACTCTACTACAGTACAATCTGACCCTCTGCTACTTTGATGGAAAGAAAAACTGGCAATGCTATTGTACTGTCTTTTCCCTCCTTGCAAGATTTGTGAGTTAATTTTGTCTGTCCTGTTTTGGCAAATTCTGATAAATAATCACTATCTTTGAAGAAGCACAGTCCAAGTAATGAGCGGGTAGTAGTCACTCAACATTGGAGTTAGTTAAAAGTGGAAAACCACTTTACACAACTGTGCAAGGCACACTGTGTCCTTCAGAGGGTGACATTAAATTCAAAATGAAAAGAGAAAGTAAAATATTTGTCGACTGATTTTTCTATTCTCATTTTTTTGTTCCACTCTGACAAATTCTGATAAATAATCACCATCTTTGAAGGAGCACAGTCCAAGTAATGAGCGGAGTTCGTGCTGGTTTGTGGATATAAAATTCAAGGAGTATTCAAGGAGTATTCAAGCACCAAAAACTGAGTTTTCAAGGAGTGTTCATGGCAAGTTTACTTCGTCTTGCATGATCTTTTGATATGCTTTCATTGGTCAATAGCAACTTTAAAAAAGCCCCCCCCCCCAGAATATAAAATGCATTTTAAGGAAAATGACCACAAATGCAAGATCAGTATCAAGTCTGTAATAATTCATAAACAGGGATGCATAACAAGTTCGTAGTTCTTACGGGACCAAAAGGCTTGTATGTGGTGAAGAAAACCAAACACATAATCCAATAAAGCAACACTATACCAAACAATAATCTTCTCAACAATAATCTTAACAACAATATAGTCTGAGAGCAATGATTGTGTTTTTGATTGAAAGTTGATGGCAGACACATACTGACAACAACACTGAGGTACAACAGGCTTTTGGAAAGGATAAAATTGTTATAATTCTGGCCCGAAATCTCTAAAACTCCTGAACACACAGAATGGCAGTAAAACATGATTTTAGTGTCTCTACATGTATCTGATCATGAAAATTGTCTGCAATAGGAACTGGTTTTGCAGAATCCATAATGCATGTTTGGTGTTTTGTTCCTTCCATATGAAACTTCAAAGCAGCTTGGCCTATACTCGCTTATTTAAACTTTCGGCAGCACAGCCTACAATAGGCAGCACGTTTATCACCTTTGACACCTTGTAACCAATCTTGTTACACAACGTCTACAAGCTAAATCAGAATTGAAAACACGTTCACCTCCGCCAGGCATTTCGATTCATGTTTAGATGAGTTTTCGTCCGCTCACCCTAACTACGCATACAAGATGTACAAGATGGCTTCCACCTGATCACATAGTTAAGAAACTGATCCCAGAATGCAATGCACACAACACAGAATTCCACCCAGCATGTAACAGCACAGGCAGAGACGCACAATTCTGTCTCCGATTTTAAAATCTGCACTCAATGTTTATATAATCTGCGCTTTTCAAGTGCCCTTGAAATCTAAAATTAAATTCCGGGGCTTTTCAAGGACTTCAAGGAGTAGCATGATCCCTGAATAAGCGGACAGAAGCCACTCAACATTGGAGCTCGTTAAAAGCAGAAAACCACTTCACACAACTACACCCTTCAACGAGAGGGTGACATTGAATTCAAAATTTAAAAGTGAAAGTAAAAGATGTGTCAGTTAACCTTTCTATTCTGAATATTTCTGTGTTGCTTTAACAAATTCTCATAAAAAAATCACCATCTTTGAAGGAGCACAGTCCAAGTAATGAGCGGGAAACAGCCACTCAACATTGGAGCTGGTTAAAAGCGGAAAACCACTTTACACAACCATGCTAGGCACACTGTATCCTTCAGAGAGAGGGTGACATTGAATTCAAAATGAAAAGAGAAAGTAAAAGATTTGTCAGTTGATTTTTCTATTCTCATTTTTTCTGTTCTGCTCTGGCAAACTCTGATGAATAATCACCATCTTTGAAGGAGCACAGTCTAAGTAATGAGCGGGTAGAAGCGACATTGTCTTCAACGACTTTTGGCGCCAAAATGGTAAAACTGCATAAATTTTCGTACCGCCAAATTTCCATAAAATTATTCAAATTGTTATCTTAAAACTGACACGTTTGGGCCATCTGTATCCTTATTCCGTACTAGGCTACTTTTCTCACATTAGTAAAGGTCATTAACTGTGTTTGGCGATATTTTGGACCACATTATTCAAATACAAAAAAACTGCCGTTCAAACAATCAAATTTATAACCGACTGGAAATGGCGCTCGTTTCGAACACCCGAAAAACCATTCATCGAACTGTTTCATTTTACTCACAAGAAAAGCATTTTGAAAATGGGCATTTGGAGATTTTGGCGTGATAATAATGGGGTTAAGAGTTGAGATACAATTTGAACAAAGCATGTCTTAATGACATTCATTACTTTTGTCTGCTGTCAGAGCTAGTACTATAAAGTATGTATTCACTCGTTTTGACTTAAAATTACCAAATAAAGTCACTTACCGCGTGTCTTATTGACAGTATTGCAGTAGCAGGACATCAGGCAATGCCAGAAACCAGAATGTACTAGGAATAAACGACAGGCACACGAAAAGAATCGAAAACGCTTGAAGCATCACAGGCAGCCCAAGCTCACGCCTCGAGAAAGCGAGGAATTTATAAATTATTTATGGTTCTCGAGTCGGGACGTGACCTTCGAGAGAGACCGGTATTGGGTTACAAGCGGCCGTTAACAATTTGAGACTTTGTATGGGGAATAAAATATCGTCGATTTCGAACGTGAAATAAAACTCAATTTCAACACTTTTTTAGTGAAATGAATAAAACTATCTTACCTCTTGCGTCTTTGTGTGTTTTTGGGGCTCATTCTATCGTTTTGGGCTTTCTTTGTCACGACAGTTGGGTTACAAGCGGCCGTTAACAATTTGAGACTTTGTATGGGGAATAAAATATCGTCGATCTCGAACGTTAAATAAAACTAAATTTCAACATTTTTTAGTGAAATGAATAAAACTAACTTACCTCTTGCGTCTTTGTGTGTTTTTTGGGCTCATTTCATCGTTTTGGGCTTTAATTTGTCTTGACTGTTACTACCTTCATAAGACGAAGTCAAGGCTCCACACCGTTTCTGGCTGGCGATTCGAACTTGTCTACTCGAAGGCGGTTTGCGGCCAGAAAATCCATCCTATCGCAGATTTTTTCAGCCAGAGGTAAAGTTCTACGATCTCCACACCTTGTAAAATGTTCCCTCGCCAAATATCCCCGCGCTTTTTCCTGAAAATGAGCTTTTTCTCACTCCATGTCCAAAATCCCTTCTTTCGGCAAACGCTCATGATTTTGAAAATCGACACGAGGCTTGGGTCCGAGATCAAATCTCTCTCGACCGAGGGTGGTACAGTCAACTCATGTACAGCACTTACCCCATCCCGACAGTGGCATCACGCACAGCACTATTGTATCGATCAACTTTGCGAGATTTCGCTCTTTTCGGCGAGGAATCTCGCTCTATTTCGAGAGGTCTCTTCACTTTTGAAAACATTTTGTATCTCTCTCGGAAAACCCCGCAGAAAAATTCAAATTCAGCCGTTTGTTTATCTCCCGTACAGAGGGTGGTAAAGGGGGGGCCTGGATCACGTTTCACGAAAAATAAAATGGCCATTTCACTTTTCACGGGAAATAAAATGGCCATTTCACAATAAAAAAATTCCTTACTTTTTGATAAATAACATCCAAAGTATAGGTTTTTTTGTTGTCCTCACCGACCGTCCATTCAAGGTAATTTTTTTTAAAGCTAAACTAGTGAGCAGCACTGTGCGAACTTAAATTGTAAAACAAGCTCGTTTTTTGTAAGGCATGACTAAGGTGTAGCATATGTGTGACATATTTGATCAACTTCATATGCGTGACATATTTATTTTGGACATATCGTTTTTGTGACATATCGTTTTTTTCAAATTGTTTTAAGACAGTTGTCAGAATGTTCTCATGAAGGAGCAGTCTATGGTGTTTCCGACACCCTTCTCTTCCGCCAGACACTGTTTTCCACCAAACTCCAAAACGTCTTTCTTGAATGTTTACAGGTTTTTTTTTGCGCTTTGCACGACAACAGGAATCTAGACTTTTCTTTCTGCACCAAGGCTTCTTGTTATCATGTACTTTATATCAACTAAACAAAACTATGATATGAGGTAAAACCTTGTGACCATCTAGATACGCTTCCACAATGATCACCAAGAAAACCGGTTGAATGAGTAGAGCGACCTGGTGTCCAGAATGACGATCAGTCACAATCTTGCACTGGTCGCGCAGTTTACCATACGTAGTCTTGTTTTTTAAAAACGCTTACTATAGAATTTTTTGCAAGAAAAAGAGAATCATGGTTTATAGGCGCCTTTCAGGATAAAAATAAACAGACATTTCGCAATGCTCATGAAAGAAGAAAAGGTCATTTACGGTTCGTGGCTCTGTAACCAAATCACGTTTCACGAGGAAAAAATTTGCCATTTCACAATTCACGGGAAATAAAAAGGGCCTTTCACGGGTCACGAAAAAACCCTTTACCACCCTCCGTACAGTGCCCGTATCCCGTCGGGTCGCCTCGTTCTGTTATTGCCAGCAGTATTCTCCATCAAGGTAGGTAGATTTCTTCAAAGATAGACTGGAAACGAGTTTCTCTTGCAAAGCATCATGGGGCTGGGACCTTCCCGCCATCTTGTCCCTTGTTCCCGCCAATGCATGGCAGCTGACGAGAGAGAGAAAGAACTCTAATATGGAACATTTCTGTTACTTATCGAGCTCAACTTTGTGCCAGTCAACATCTTAAATCTAACAGGGAACAAAGCGCATTCCAGTATTTTGGCTGAACCTCGGTAAACTCGACGTCAATGGATCAACTACACCACTCCTCTTTGAACGAGGTGAGTACAAATATTACACAACAACATTTAAACCTTAATAATTCATTTTTATTTCAATTTCGATTCGTTTTTGGTTACAAACCAATATATTATGTACGGGGGCGATAATAATTAGAATAAAATTTATATAAAATTTTTGACAGGCGATTTTTCTCGCCGGATGAGCTCACACACTAGAGCCATTTGTTCTATTCTCGATTTGTAATTTCTGAAAGAGCTGCCAATAGCCTTGAGCAATTAGAGAGGAACTTCAGATGCTATTCATAAACCACGAATGTTTGGTTACTCTGTGGTGTGTTACGAAATCTTATGGTCACCCTGTGGTAGAAGTAGGCTTTTTGTTTTTTGTGGTAAGCCTGTAGCTTAATGTTGTTTCTTCTCGGTTTTCTTGGGTAAAAGCACTGCTTGAATGTTGGGGAGAACACCACCCTGAGCGATGGTGACTCCGGCAAGCAGTTTGTTCAACTCTTCATCATTTCGGACAGCCAGTTGAAGATGTCGAGGAATGATTCTGGTTTTCTTGTTGTCCCGTGCAGCGTTTCCGGCTAACTCGAGAATTTCGGCACTCAGATATTCCAGCACCACAGCCAAGTACACTGGAGCACCAGCGCCAACACGCTCGGCGTAGTTTCCCTTACGAAGGAGAAGATGGATACGACCGACAGAAATCAAGACGCGACCGTAGCTTCACAAAAGATATGCAAACTACCTTTGTTTTCGATTTTTTCTTAAAGCGGCATCGGACTTTTTAACTAATAACCAATCAGTAAAAAGCACGGCAATTGTGATCCGCATACTAATTAATCCTATTGAATTTGTTGCCATAAATAGAAATTGCGCTAGCCTGAGTTATCGAAGCTGATTTCGAGAATCAAAGCCAATAATCAATCACTGAGAACTCATGGCACCGAAAGTACCGGCCGCGAAAAAGGGTGAGAAGAGAGCGGGCAAGGCTAAGTCCAGGACGGCTGATGGTTCAGGCAAGAACAAGAAGCGGACTAGGAGAAAGGAGAGCTATGCGATCTACATCTACAAGGTCTTGAAGCAGGTGCACTCTGACACGGGCATCTCCAGCAAAGCCATGGGCATCATGAACTCCTTCGTGAACGACATCTTCGAGCGCATCGCCACGGAATCTTCCCGCCTGGCCCACTACAACAAGAAGTCCACCATTAGTTCCCGCGAGATCCAAACCGCCATCAGGCTGCTTCTGCCCGGAGAATTGGCAAAGCACGCCGTCAGCGAGGGTACCAAGGCCGTAACGAAGTTTACAAGCAGCAAGTCAGCTAGTCACTCTTGATGAAACAAACCAACGGCTCTTTTAGGAGCCACCAAATGTCGTATAAAGCAATGTCCAACAATACTATCAAAACCCCTAACCCGCTATAAAGTAGGCAGACGCTCACAAACGAAAAAAATCTTAGTTGCTCCAGCTTTTCCGCGAACATTGAATCGCGAAGGCTTTGCTTTGCTGTTCTTTGGGACTGAAGCTCTCTGCTTTGTGGTGGATTTCTTCTCTTTCTTGGCAGGCTTAGGCTTAGCAGCGGGCTTTTTCTTTACCGGGGATATTTTAGCCGCTGGTGTTTTGGTCTTCTTTTCTGACTTAGCAGTAGCGGGCTTCTTCTTTGCCGGGACTGGCTTTTTCGCTGCTTTCTT
The DNA here is from genome assembly GCA_964017195.1 of Siderastrea radians. NCBI lineage: Eukaryota > Metazoa > Cnidaria > Anthozoa > Scleractinia > Rhizangiidae > Siderastrea > Siderastrea radians. The sequence continues at coordinate 24,543,465 of OZ024895.1, forward strand.
CTCCTCCTCCTTGTTGAACTTGAAGGATCCCGAGGCTCCCACGCCTTTCGTGTGAATGAATTTCCCACTGACCTCGCCCCGTTTTAGAGCTTGCTTGATGTGTTGGTGTGCCCTATCTCCCACTTTGTAGTTGGACTTGATGTACTTTTCGATGGCTTGAAGCGACGAGCCATTTCTCTCCTTAAGAGCGACAATGGCAGCCTTAATCATTTCGGTATATTTGGGATGTCCGACAGGCTTTTGAGCGCCTTCCTTTTTCTTTCCGCTGTTGTCAGACATTCTATTAAACTTCTGTCAACTCCGTTCGCTTTACGAGATGTCGATTGTCTGCGTTGTAAAGTTTTTACTTCTGTAAGCGGACCGCAGAGTGAGCAAACCGCTACTACTAGGCTTTACGAACGTGTTTAAAGGAGAACTGAAATCAAAAATCAAGTATTTTTTTTCTTAAAGTTTAGACCATAAATATTAATGTTTGAAACTTTTTTTCTGTCTACTGGCTTACTTTCGGTCTCAAAAAAATAATTTTACTGCGAGTTTGGGCCAACAGCATTGCGGCGCTGAATGGGTGTGTCAGCGGTCATTTTGGTAGCCTATGACGTAAGTGGTGGGGAACGAATGCAAGATTTTACAAAGAGAAGTACCGATTTGACCCATGTAGAACTTGTACTTTTAGAGTATATTAGTACAAATGCGACGGAAACGCCGGAGAAATACCCGTTTGGAACGTTCTTCTCTTCTGCTATCTCTACTGGAATACTTCCACTTGTCCATGAACGCGTAAGTTACATTTTCACCGCGGATCGATGGCGCGTGTTCAATAAGGCCGCGGCTACACGAGCGATTTTTTGCTTGCGATTGTGATGCGATTTTTTTGAAAATTGTCGCGTCACCAGCGCGCGGAGAAAATCGCATGTGTAGCCACCCTCGCACAGGTGATGTGACAGATGAAAAAATCGCAGGAAAAAATCGCGAGAAATTCAATGAGTTGAATTTTTTGTGACAAAATCACGGACTTCGTCAGAGGGTGGCTACACATGTGATTTTCACCGCGCGCTAGCGACGCGACGATTTCAAAAAAATCGCATCACCATCGCAAGCAAAAAATCGCTCGTGTAGCCGCGGCTTAACAACACCCGCGCAAATTTTCCGAAAATATCAATTCTGTTTATTTGGAGTTTGCTTCTCTTTCCGAAAAAAAAATATACTAGGTTAAAGTAAGTTATGTCTAATTAACCGATTTGCCTGAATTTACCGATAGTCTTGCCTTTTGAACGTCACTGGAGTTCACTAGAAACTTGATGACTGTAGTCAGTTCGTGTAAGTCTTAAAAACAATCACAGATACTGGAACGCATCAGTATATCTTTGTGTTACAAGTCTCTGCAGCCTACTCTACTACAGAAAGATGCATAATCTTGTACTCATTTATCGTAAACCTTGCCGTTTTTTTTTGTACTTCAATACTGGATTTCGGTTCGAGCATTAACATTTAGCGCCCCGCTCATCGGGCATCAAATACCTGCCGTAATCCATGGCCATAAAGCCCGCGCACCTTCAAATAATATTATATCCCTTTGTGTTGACATGTCGTGTTTTCATTACACTGTGAATTACCTTCGCAATTTTTCAACTGAAAGCGGCATAATTTTTCGTTCTTGCATCAGGTATTTGAACTGATAGGCTATATAACAGATTCATAAAAATAAAGCTACAACATGTACCTTGCTTTCGGCGCACTCACAGACTATAATAACTATTTATCGGTTTTTATACTGTTTTGTCACACCACTTTTCTCCGTAACTGAGTTCGTTTCAAAATATCTTCACAGTCAACGCTGGAGTTATTCACCAGTTTATTCTACCCCGCATGAAGTTCTAAATGCTATATTGTAGAAAAGCTGGAAGCCAGGGGAAAATATCGCAATAACAGGGAAAAATTACAGAACGTGAAATGCAATACGCGATAAGCGGCTGTTGTATGACCTTGGTGTCAAAACAATGCCGGATCTGTTGGGATAGATTATTTGTTTGCCGCACAGGAACGGTTCAGAAGAATTCTTAACTTAGCATACTCAGTGGTAGTGGTACTGCTGCATGAAGGAGAAGAAATTCGCATGCAAACGTGAACATGTGCCCCGGCTTTACTCACAACCGATAGCCGGGCGTATGGCTTCAACTCACTCACTAACAAAACAACAGAAATACCACACGAGTGGAAACAAACCTGATTGATCACACTTTTAATTGAGCTCCTCAACGTCTTGATACTTTAATTGACAGCCCTCAACATAGCTTGAATTATCCTCGCCTACATGGTCTTCGCAATTGAGCGCAAATCGTCGCTAATTCAACGTTCCCGATTCTCTCAAGCACGGGATCGATCGATTCTATATCCAAATCACTCACTAACAAAATAATAGAAATGCCACACGAATGGAAACAAACCTGATTGATCACACTTTTAATTGAGCTCCTCAACTTCTTGATAAATTAATTGTCAGCCCTCAACATAGCTTGAATTATCCTCGCCTACACGGTCTGCGCAGTTGAGCGCAAATCGTTGCTAATTCAGCGTTCCCGATTCTCTCAAGATTTGGGTCACAGACTTCTTCTTCCGAGCCAATTAGTTATTCACAAGGGAAATATACTATTCCAAACTGGAAAGGGTGTACACAGTCCATGATGGGAAGCAATATTTGTGAAATAACAAAGCTTTGGATTTGAAGCAGCTAGTAGCACTCTTTGGACAAACGGAATATCTTTCCCCATCACTTACGTCACAACACACCGCTGACATCTGTAGCGAGCCCACAATGACAAGGCCCAAAAAGCGGGAAAATCCCAATTTCAAACCCAATTTTTTCGAAAATAACAAGTCGCAAGTGAAAATAATTGCCAAAACTTGATTTTATATGGCTAAAGCTTCCAAATAAAATAATAAAAACAAACATGATTTTTGGACTTCAGTTCTCCTTTAACTAAGGCTATGTGTTGCTTCTTTGCCCCGTTCAAGACTCGATAATTTTCCGGTCTCGTTACATTTTGTGTTTTTTGAAACTGACTTCAGTTGTAGAATTATGTACACTGCTCCATGAGGCAAACGAGTGGGACGATTAGAGTGTTTTTAACAGCCTGGAGAGCCGATAGCTTAAGTATACACAACATTTTGTGCAAGATCGCGCTTCGAAAACCAGACGAAAATTCCAAACTTCGCAAAAACACATTCGCGCTGGGGGGGTGTTTCAAAACCTCATATTTTATAACTCGATCTCGTGTCTTTTTGCGTTGATGGACGACTTAACAAAACCTTCATCCTGTCTTTCTTTCCTTGCCACGCACTTCATGAACAGACGAGAGCGCTTCAAAATAGTATTTTCGCCGATTTTTTTCATGTTGTATAGAGAACAAGGCAACTTGAAAGCATTTTCTATGTCGTGCTTGTATAACAACGTATCGGCACTTACATTTGTAGAGAAATGTCCCGTAAAAAACCATGCGTTTTGAGAAATCAAAGTTTTCAAACAGATCGCACGCGCTCACAGACGTAACAAAGTGCTAACAATGTCGTCATGAATTATGTCTAATTCGTTAGAACGTGCGTTTAATTACATGTTCTTTCGAAAACAGCTGAGTTATTTTGAGAGTACTGCAGCGCCTAGGATTTTATTGTTAGGTTTATGATATGACACTGCCCTTGTTTAAATGAGTAGTAATATTATTGCTTGTGATAATTAAAGAAAAAAAACGAGTGTTGTTTTGTCCTAAAAGCTGCGCGCGCACAGACAGCACAAAGCGCGCTCAATTTCCAGCTAATTACCATTTCTTCTTGTTATTTGCGCTGTTTTCACTCTCTTTCATAGATCAGACCGAGCTTATCTGAGTTGCTCGAAACCAAACTGAAAATCGAAAATCCTCTATTCTGATTGGATCAAATAACTTGCGATGTGATTGGTGCGGAGTTAGATGTATTTGTTTTCATTAAAACATTCCGAGACCGCCCTACAAAAAATTTGCTTTTGCTTTGTTTATCTGTATATATTTCGAAAAAAGGTAAGGTAAAAAGGTATTAGATAATCCGGTCAGGCGGCAACAACTCATTCTTTCGAAATTCCAATCCGAAAATTTCCTAACATGTCAGGACGCGCTAAAGGAGGCAAAGGTTTAGGCAAAGGAGGCGCTAAGCGTCACCGAAAAATTCTACGAGATAACATACAGGGAATCACCAAGCCAGCTATCCGTCGCCTTGCCCGCCGTGGAGGTGTCAAGCGTATTTCTGGGCTAATCTACGAGGAGACTCGTGGTGTTCTCAAAGTTTTCCTTGAGAACGTCATCCGTGATGCTGTGACCTATACCGAGCACGCCAAGCGAAAGACCGTTACCGCCATGGATGTGGTGTACGCTCTCAAACGCCAAGGACGTAATAATAATAATAATAATAATAATAATAATAATAACTTTATTAACGTGTCAAAACTGTAGTAGCTGAGGGGAAAAGTCCCCTCTACTAATTGTGGACACCTAACCTGCCTAACTAAAAACGTAATTAAAATATATAAAATGGAAAATATTTATATACATTTAAAAAGCCTAATTACAACAATTAACTAAACTCAAAACACTGTAAAATCTGTTTTACTCTGTACGGATTTGGTGGTTAAAGCGTTCCATAGCTACAAGTCTACAAAACAAACGGCTCTTTTAGGAGCCAACAACTCACGCAAAAGTTGTGACCAATAAAGTGCTTATCTCTAAACTGATTTCCCGCACAGACATACAGACAGTTTGGTAACCTTGAAATACACACCACATTCACTCACCTTAGATAAACAAACACAGCGAAACCGTAATAGGGATTACAGCGAAATAAAAACAAACAAACAAACAAACACAGACACGACGACCATTAAAAATAAACAAACAACAACGATACATTACGTTATGGAACAAGAACATAAAATTGGTGAGGGTGGTTTTCAGCTAAGCACTAGATTATTTTTAACTGCTTGCGTGAACAAAACTTTCTTTACGCGAAGTGCGAATAAAAAGTACATTTCAGCCGCGCTAAAAGGGTTTTAGCCTTTATGACTGCTGTCACTTTTACCAGGTCAATTTATCAGTGGATAATCGACTCAGTATATTCTTTCAAGAATCAAGCCAACATTTTCTTCTTTTGCAGGAATTTATTCCAGCCCGATGATTATCTCGTGCATCACCCAAATCAAATGTCCGCTGGCGTCTGCGCGTGTCTTCGGCAGTTAATTCCCAGCGATCAATATCAAGCACAGTAAGTGTCAAACTTTTACTTAAGTAATTTTTTTTAATCAATTTGTTTCATTGCCTTGCCAAACATGCACAGTTTCAAGTTTACGTGGCACACGATCAACATTGCAGTCGCAGCGCTGCGCAATTAAGTGACTTTTTATGCTTGTTAGTTTTCAGAAAGCGCACACTTTATGCAAATAAAGAGTGTTATTCGTTGCAAACTAGAAATTATAAAGCGATAAATGTGCTCCTTTGAAATTACATCTTTTGCTAGACATGAATTATTTGCTGATTGGCCATGACTTTCTTTGATATTTGGTGGCTCCTGAAAGAGCCGTTTTTGTTTTCTGTGGTAAGCCTGTAGCTTAATGTTGTTTCTTCTCGGTTTTCTTGGGTAAAAGCACTGCTTGAATGTTGGGGAGAACACCACCCTGAGCGATGGTGACTCCGGCAAGCAGTTTGTTCAACTCTTCGTCATTTCGGACACCCAGTTTAAGATGTCGAGGAATTATTCTGGTTTTCTTGTTGTCCCGTGCAGCGTTTCCGGCTAACTCGAGAATTTCGGCACTCAGATATTCCAGCACCGCAGCCAAGTACACTGGAGCACCAGCGCCAACACGCTCGGTGTAGTTGCCCTTACGAAGGAGACGATGGATACGACCGACAGGAAACTGAAGACCTGCTCGGGATGAACGAGACTTTGACTTGGTTCCCTGAGCTTTACCTTTTCCGCGTCCGCTCATTTTTTCAAGAACTCGAGTCGAGAGAAATTAATGTGTTCGCTAAAATCTATGAACCCCAAATTTATTTGCTTGTGGTGTCTTTCGCGGATCAAAACGCACCAATCAAGACGCGACCGTAGCTTCACAAAAGATATGCAAACTACCTTTGTTTTCGATTTTTTCTTTAAGCGGCATCCGACTTTTTAACTTAAAACCAATCGGTAAAAAGCACGGCAATTGTGATCCGCATACTAATTAATCCTATTGAATTTGTTGACATAAATAGAAATTGCGCTAGCCTGAGTTATCGTAGCTGATTTCGAGAATCAAAGCGAATAATCCATAACTGAGAACTCATGGCACTGAAAGTACCGGCCGCGAAAAAGGGTGAGAAGAGAGCGGGCAAGGCTAAGTCTGGGACGGCTGATGGTTCAGGCGAGAACAAGAAGCGGACTAGGAGAAAGGAGAAACTAGAGCGGCTAATTTAATTGTCTGGATATATATCACAGACAGACCAGAGATACCAAACGCTTAGAGGGAAATAAAAAGAGTACGCGTAGTTTTACGGTCAGTGGAGGCAGGTCAATTTCTGTAATATCGCTGTTGCTCGCAAATCAGTGTACTTAATGCACCACAAGAAAAAAAAAACAAAACACACAAACAAACAATACAAAAGTCAAACCAAACCAAACAAACCACACACACACACACAAACCGTGGTATCGTGTGTATGGGTAATGCACAGTTATATCTATATCGGGAATTATAATTATTGCTTTTTTGTTCGTCGCCATTCAATGTTCGCGGAAAAGCGGGTTAGGGGTTTTGATAGTATTGTTGGACATTGCTTTATACGACATTTGGTGGCTCCTAAAAGAGCCGTTGGTTTGTTTCATCAAGAGCAACTCGCTCAGGGTGGTGTTCTCCCTAACATTCAAGCAGTGCTTTTACCCAAGAAAACCGAGAAGAAACAACATTAAGCTACAGGCTTACCACAGAAAACAAAAACGGCTCTTTGAGGAGCCACCAAATATCAAAGAAAGTCATGGCCAATCAGCAAATAATTCATGTCTAGCAAAAGATGTAATTTCAAACGAGCACATTTATCGCTTTATGATTTCTAGTTTGCAACGAATAACACTCCCTATTTGCATAAGGTGTGCGCTTTCTGAAAACTAACAAGCATAAAAAGTCACTTAATTGCGCAGCGCTGCGACTGCAATGTTGATCGCGTGCATGGTAAACTTGAAACTGTGCATGTTTGGCAAGGCAATGAAACAAATTGATTAAAAAAAATTACTAAAGTAAAAGTTTGACACTTACTGTGCTTGATATTGATCGCTGGGAATGAACTTCCGAAGACACGCGTAGACGCCAGCGGACATTTGATTTGGGTGATGCACGAGATAATCATCGGGCTGGAATAAATTCCTGCAAAAGAAGAAAATGTTGGCTTGATTCTTGAAAAAATATACTGAGTCGATTATCCACTGATAAATTGACCTGGTAAAAGTGACAGCAGTCATAAAGGCTAAAACCCTTTTAGCACGGCTGAAATGTACTTTTTATTCGCACTTCGCGTAAAAAAAAGTTTTGTTCACGCAAGCAGTTAAAAATAATCCAGTGCTTAGCTGAAAACCACCCTGACCAATGTTATGTTCTCATGTCATAACGTAATGTATCGTTGTTGTTTGTTTATTTTTAATGGTCGTCGTGTTTGTGTTTGTTTGTTTGTTTTTATTTCGCTGTAATCCCTGTGTTTGTTTATCTAAGGTGAGTAAATTTGGTGTGTATTTCAAGGTTACCAAACTGTCTGTATGTCTGTGCGGGAAATCGGTTTGGAGATAAGCACTTTATTGGTCACAACTTTTGCGTGAGTTGTTGGCTCCTAAAAGAGCCGTTTGTTTTGTAGACTTGTAGCTACGGAACGCTTTAACCACCAAATCCGTACAGAGTACGTCCTTGGCGTTTGAGAGCGTACACCACATCCATGGCGGTAACGGTCTTTCGCTTGGCGTGCTCGGTATAGGACACAGCATCACGGATGACGTTCTCAAGGAAAACTTTGAGAACACCACGAGTCTCCTCGTAGATTAGCCCAGAAATACGCTTGACACCTCCACGGCGGGCAAGGCGACGGATAGCTGGCTTGGTGATTCCCTGTATGTTATCTCGTAGAATTTTTCGGTGACGCTTAGCGCCTCCTTTGCCTAAACCTTTGCCTCCTTTACCGCGTCCTGACATGTTAGCAAATTTTCGGATTGGAATTTCGAAAGAATGAGTTGTTGCCGCCTGACCGGATTATCTAATACCTTTTTGCCGTACCTCTCAGAAAACATGACTTTTTTTTCGTAATATATACAGATAAACAAAGCAAAAGCAAATTTTTTGTAGGGCGGTCTCGGAATGTTTTAATGAAAACAAATACATCTAACTCCGCACCAATCACATCGCAAGTTATTTGATCCAATCAGAATACAGGAGTTTCGCAATAAATCGAGCCCCTCCAAATTTTGCGACAAACGCAAGTTTTGTGAGCGATTTAGTATTTTCGCGAACGTTGTTAGCAGTCATGGCTCGTACAAAGCAAACAGCTCGAAAGTCAACCGGTGGAAAAGCACCTCGCAAGCAGTTAGCTACCAAAGCGGCGAGAAAAAGCGCTCCTGCTACCGGCGGAGTTAGGAAACCTCACCGTTACAGGCCCGGTACCGTCGCTCTTCGAGAAATCCGTCGCTATCAGACATCTACCGAACTGTTGATCCGCAAGTTGCCGTTCCAGCGTCTCGTTCGAGAAATCGCACAGGATTTCAAAACTGACTTGCGGTTTCAAAGCTCCGCTGTGTTGGCTCTTCAAGAGGCTAGCGAAGCCTACTTGGTCGGTCTGTTCGAGGACACCAACCTGTGTGCCATCCACGCCAAACGTGTCACCATAATGCCCAAGGACATCCAGCTGGCCCGTCGAATTCGCGGAGAACGTGCTTAAGTCAATCATCCGAGAGCACCACAACAAACGGCTCCTTTAGGAGCCACCACTCGAATAAAAAGTCAGTGGCCAATTACTTGTGACTTATGTGTCTCTTAACTGAAGTTTGGTTTCGAGCAACTCAGATAAGCTCGGTCTGATCTATGAAAGAGAGTGAAAACAGCGCAAATAACAAGAAGAAATGGTAATTTAGCTGGAAATTGAGCGCGCTTTGTGCTGTCATGTCTGTGCGCGCGCAGCTTTTAGGACAAAACAACACTCGTTTTTTTTTTTTCTTTAATTATCACAAGCAATAATATTACCACTCATTTCAACAAGGGCAGTGTCATATCATAAACCTAACAATAAAATCCTAGGCGCTGCAGCACTCTCAAAATAACTCAGCTGCCTTCGAAAGAACATGTAATTAAACGTGCGTTCTAACGAGTTAGACATAATTGATGACGACATCGTTAGCACTTTGTTGCGTCTGTGAGCGCGTGCGATCTGTTTGAAAACTTTGATTTCTCAAAACGCATGGTTTTTACGGGACATTTCTCTACAAATGTAAGTAGCGATACGTTGTTATACAAGCACGACATAGAAAATGCTTTCAAGTTGCCTTGTTCTCTATACAGCATGAAAAAAATCGGCGAAAATACTACTTTGAAGCGCTCTCGTCTGTTCATGAAGTGCGTGGCAAGAAAAGAAAGACAGGATGAAGGCTTTGTTAAGTCGTCCATCAATGCAAAAAGACACGAGATCGAGTTATAAAATATGAGGTTTTGAAACATCCCCCAGCGCGAATGTTTTTTTGCGAAGTTTGGTATTTTTCTTCTGGTTTTGGAAGGGCGATCTTGCACAAAATGCCGCGTAATGACTAAAGAATGTTGTGTATACTTAAGCTATCGGCTCTCCAGGCTGTTAAAAACACTCTAATCGTCCCACTCGTTTGCCTCATGGAGCAGTGTACATAATTCTACAACTGAAATCAGTTTCAAAAAACACAAAATGTAACGAGACCGGAAAATTATCGAGTCTTGAACGGGGCAAAGAAGCACAACATAGCCTTAGTTAAACACGTTCGTAAAGCCTAGTAGTAGCGGTTTGCTCCCTCTGCGGTCCGCTTATAGAAGTAAAAACTTTACAACGCAGACAATCGACATCTCGCAAAGCGAACGGAGTTGACAGAAGTTTAATAGAATGTCTGACAACAGCGGAAAGAAAAAGGAAGGCGCTACAAAGCCTGTCGAACATCCCAAATATACCGAAATGATCAAGGCTGCCATTGTCGCTCTTAAGGAGAGAAATGGCTCGTCGCTTCAAGCCATCGAAAAGTACATCAAGTGCAACTACAAAGTGGGAGATAGGGCACACCAATACATCAAGCAAGCTCTAAAACGGGGCGAAGTCAGTGGGAAATTCATTCACACGAAAGGCGTGGGAGCCTCGGGATCCTTCAAGGTCAACAAGGAGGAGGAGAAGAAAGCAGCGAAAAAGTGAGTCCCGGCAAAGAAGAAGCTCGCCGCTGCTAAGTCAGAAAAGAAGACCAAAACACCAGCGGCTAAAATATCCCCGGCAAAGAAAAAGCCCGCTGCTAAGCCTAAGCCTGCCAAGAAAGAGAAGAAATCCACCACAAAGCAGAGAGCTTCAGTCCCAAAGAACAGCACAGCCAAGAAGCCGTCAGCAAAGAAGTCGAAGGAGAACACAAAGGCGCCTACTAGAAAGCCGGCAGCCAAGAAAGTTAGCAAGAAGTGAACACGCACCACTTTAACAAAACGGCTCCTTTAGGAGCCACCAAATAAAGAAAAGCAATGATCAGCCTTCAATGATTTGACACAATAGCACACCCCTCCCTTTTAGTGTACCATTGCCCACCCATACCGAATCATATCGGAAACTAGAGCGGCTAATTTAATTGTCTGGATATCACAGACAGACCAGAGATACCAAATGCTTAGAGGGAAATAAAAAGAGTACGCGTAGTTTTACGGCCAGTGGAAGCAGGTCAATTTCTGTAATATCGCTGTTGCTCGCAAATCAGTGAACTTAATGCACCACAAGAAAAAAAAAAACAAAACAAAACACACAAACAAACAATACAAAAGTCAAACCAAACCAAACAAACCACACACACACACGCACACCGTGGTAACGTGTGTATGGGTAATGCACAGTTATATGTATATCGGGAATTATAATTATTGCTTTTTTGTTCGTCGCGATTCAATGTTCGCGGAAAAGCTGGAGCAACTAAGACTTTTTTCGTTTGTGAGCGTCTGCCTACTTTATAGCGGGATAGGGGTTTTGATAGTATTGTTGGACATTGCTTTATACGACATTTGGTGGCTCCTAAAAGAGCCGTTGGTTTGTTTCATCAAGAGCGACTAGCTCACTTGCTGCTGGTAAACTTCGTTACGGCCTTGGTACCCTCGCTGACGGCGTGCTTTGCCAATTCTCCGGGCAGAAGCAGCCTGATGGCGGTTTGGATCTCGCGGGAACTAATGGTGGACTTCTTGTTGTAGTGGGCCAGGCGGGAAGATTCCGTGGCGATGCGCTCGAAGATGTCGTTCACGAAGGAGTTCATGATGCCCATGGCTTTGCTGGAGATGCCCGTGTCAGGGTGCACCTGCTTCAAGACCTTGTAGATGTAGATCGCATAGCTCTCCTTTCTTCTAGTCCGCTTCTTGTTCTTGCCTGAACCATCAGCCGTCCTGGACTTAGCCTTGCCTGCTCTCTTCTCACCCTTTTTCGCGGACGGTACTTTCGGTGCCATGAGTTCTCAGTTATTGAATATTCGCTTTGATTCTAGAAATCAGCTACGATAACTCAGGCTAGCGCAATTTCTATTTATGTCAACAAATTCAATAGGATTAATTAGTATGGGGATCACAATTGCCGTGCTTTTTACCGATTGGTTAGTAGTTAAAAAGTCCGATGCCGCTTTAAGAAAAAACCGAAAACAAAGGTAGTTTGCATATCTTTTGTGAAGCTACGGTCGCGTCTTGATTGGTGCGTTTTGATCCGCGAAAGACAGCACAAACAAAATAAATTTGGGTTCATAGATTTTAGCGAACACATTGATTTCTCTCGACTCGAGTTCTTGAAAAAAATGACCGGACGCGGAAAAGGTAAAGCTCAGGGCACAGAGTCAAAGTCTCGTTCATCCCGAGCAGGTCTTCAGTTTCCTGTCGGTCGTATTCATCGTCTCCTTCGTAAGGGCAACTACGCCGAGCGTGTTGGCGCTGGTGCTCCAGTGTACTTGGCTGCGGTGCTGGAATATCTGAGTGCCGAGATTCTCGAGTTAGCCGGAAACGCTGCACGGGACAACAAGAAAACCAGAATTGTTCCTCGACACCTTCAACTGGCTGTCCGAAATGACGAAGAGTTGAACAAACTGCTTGCCGGAGTCACCATCGCTCAGGGTGGTGTTCTCCCCAACATTCAAGCAGTGCTTTTACCCAAGAAAACCGAGAAGAAACAACATTAAGCTACAGGCTTACCACAAAAAACAAAAACGGCCCTTTTAGGAGCCACCAAATATCAAAGAAAGTCATGGCCAATCAGCAAATAATTCATGTCTAGCAAAAGATGTAACTTCAAAGAAGCACATTTATCGTTTTATAATTTCTAGTTTGCAACGAATAACACTCCCTATTTGCGTAAAGTGTGCGCTTTCTGAAAACTAACAAGCATAAAAAGTCACTTAATTGCGCAGCGCTGCGACTGCAATGTTGATCGCGTGCATGGTAAACTTGAAACTGTGCATGTTTGGCAAAGCAATGAAACAAATTGATTAAAAAAAATTACTTAAGTAAAAGTTTGACACTTACTGTGCTTGATATTGATCGCTGGGAATGAACTTCCGAAGACACGCGTAGACGCCAGCTGACATTTGATTTGGGTAATGCACGAGATAACCATCGGGCTGGAATAAATTCCTGCAAAAGAAGAAAATGTTGGCTTGATTCTTGAAAGAATAAACTGAGTCGATTATCCACTGATAAATTGACCTGGTAAAAGTCACAGCAGTCATAAAGGCTAAAACCCTTTTAGGGCGGCTGAAATGTACTTTTTATTCGCATTTCGCGTAAAGAAAGGTTTGTTCACGCAAGCAGTTAAAAATAATCCAGTGCTTAGCTGAAAACCACCCTGACCAATTTTATGTTCTCATGCCGTAACGTAATGTATCGTTGTTGTTTGTTTATTTTTAATGGTTGTCGTGTTTGTGTTTGTTTGTTTGTTTGTTTTTATTTCGCTGTAATCCCTGTGTTTGTTTATCTAAGGTGTGTAAATTTGGTGTGTATTTCAAGGTTACCAAACTGTCTGTATGTCTGTGCGGGAAATCGGTTTGGAGATAAGCACTTTATTGGTCACAACTTTTGCGTGAGTTGTTGGCTCCTAAAAGAGCCGTTTGTTTTGTAGACTTGTAGCTACGGAACGCTTTAACCACCAAATCCGTACAGAGTACGTCCTTGGCGTTTGAGAGCGTACACCACATCCATGGCGGTAACGGTCTTTCGCTTGGCGTGCTCGGTATAGGACACAGCATCACGGATGACGTTCTCAAGGAAAACTTTGAGAACACCACGAGTCTCCTCGTAGATTAGCCCAGAAATACGCTTGACACCTCCACGGCGGGCAAGGCGACGGATAGCTGGCTTGGTGATTCCCTGTATGTTATCTCGTAGAATTTTTCGGTGACGCTTAGCGCCTCCTTTGCCTAAACCTTTGCCTCCTTTACCGCGTCCTGACATGTTAGCAAATTTTCGGATTGGAATTTCGAAAGAATGAGTTGTTGCCGCCTGACCGGATTATCTAATACCTTTTTGCCGTACCTCTCAGAAAACATGACTTTTTTTTCGTAATATATACAGATAAACAAAGCAAATGCAAATTTTTTGTAGGGCGGTCTCGGAATGTTTTAATGAAAACAAATACATCTAACTCCGCACCAATCACATCGCAAGTTATATGATCCAATCAGAATACAGGAGTTTCGCAATAAATCGAGCCCCTCCAAGTTTTGTGAGCGATTTAGTATTTTCGCGAACGTTGTTAGCAGTCATGGCTCGTACAAAGCAAACAGCTCGAAAGTCAACCGGTGGAAAAGCACCTCGCAAGCAGTTAGCTACCAAAGCGGCGAGAAAAAGCGCTCCTGCTACCGGCGGAGTTAAGAAACCTCACCGTTACAGGCCCGGTACCGTCGCTCTTCGAGAAATCCGTCGCTATCAGAAATCTACCGAACTGTTGATCCGCAAGTTGCCGTTCCAGCGTCTCGTTCGAGAAATCGCACAGGATTTCAAAACCGACTTGCGGTTTCAAAGCTCCGCTGTGTTGGCTCTTCCTCGGGATCCTTCAAGGTCAACAAGGAGGAGGAGAAGAAAGCAGCGAAAAAGTCAGTCCCGGCAAAGAAGAAGCCCGCCGCTGCTAAGTCAGAAAAGAAGACCAAAACACCAGCGGCTAAAATATCCCCGGCAAAGAAAAAACCCGCTGCTAAGCCTAAGCCTGCCAAGAAAGAGAAGAAATCCACCACAAAGCAGAGAGCTTCAGTCCCAAAGAACAGCACAGCCAAGAAGCCGTCAGCAAAGAAGTCGAAGGAGAACACAAAGGCGCCTACTAGAAAGCCGGCAGCCAAGAAAGTTAGCAAGAAGTGAACACGCACCACTTTAACAAAACGGCTCCTTTAGGAGCCACCAAATAAAGAAAAGCAATGATCAGCCTTCAATGATTTGACACAATAGCACACCCCTCCCTTTTAGTGTACCATTGCCCACCCATACCGAATCATATCGGAAACTAGAGCGGCTAATTTAATTGTCTGGATATCACAGACAGACCAGAGATACCAAATGCTTAGAGGGAAATAAAAAGAGTACGCGTAGTTTTACGGCCAGTGGAAGCAGGTCAATTTCTGTAATATCGCTGTTGCTCGCAAATCAGTGAACTTAATGCACCACAAGAAAAAAAAAACAAAACAAAACACACAAACAAACAATACAAAAGTCAAACCAAACCAAACAAACCACACACACACACACACCGTGGTATCGTGTGTATGGGTAATGCACAGTTATATGTATATCGGGAATTATAATTATTGCTTTTTTGTTCGTCGCGATTCAATGTTCGCGGAAAAGCTGGAGCAACTAAGACTTTTTTCGTTTGTGAGCGTCTGCCTACTTTATAGCGGGATAGGGGTTTTGATAGTATTGTTGGACATTGCTTTATACGACATTTGGTGGCTCCTAAAAGAGCCGTTGGTTTGTTTCATCAAGAGCGACTAGCTCACTTGCTGCTGGTAAACTTCGTTACGGCCTTGGTACCCTCGCTGACGGCGTGCTTTGCCAATTCTCCGGGCAGAAGCAGCCTGATGGCGGTTTGGATCTCGCGGGAACTAATGGTGGACTTCTTGTTGTAGTGGGCCAGGCGGGAAGATTCCGTGGCGATGCGCTCGAAGATGTCGTTCACGAAGGAGTTCATGATGCCCATGGCTTTGCTGGAGATGCCCGTGTCAGGGTGCACCTGCTTCAAGACCTTGTAGATGTAGATCGCATAGCTCTCCTTTCTTCTAGTCCGCTTCTTGTTCTTGCCTGAACCATCAGCCGTCCCGGACTTAGCCTTGCCTGCTCTCTTCTCACCCTTTTTCGCGGACGGTACTTTCGGTGCCATGAGTTCTCAGTTATTGAATATTCGCTTTGATTCTAGAAATCAGCTACGATAACTCAGGCTAGCGCAATTTCTATTTATGTCAACAAATTCAATAGGATTAATTAGTATGCGGATCACAATTGCCGTGCTTTTTACCGATTGGTTATTAGTTAAAAAGTCCGATGCCGCTTTAAGAAAAAACCGAAAACAAAGGTAGTTTGCATATCTTTTGTGAAGCTACGGTCGCGTCTTGATTGGTGCGTTTTGATCCGCGAAAGACAGCACAAACAAAATAAATTTGGGGTTCATAGATTTTAGCGAACACATTGATTTCTCTCGACTCGAGTTCTTGAAAAAAATGACCGGACGCGGAAAAGGTAAAGCTCAGGGAACCAAGTCAAAGTCTCGTTCATCCCGAGCAGGTCTTCAGTTTCCTGTCGGTCGTATTCATCGTCTCCTTCGTAAGGGCAACTACGCCGAGCGTGTTGGCGCTGGTGCTCCAGTGTACTTGGCTGCGGTGCTGGAATATCTGAGTGCCGAAATTCTCGAGTTAGCCGGAAACGCTGCACGGGACAACAAGAAAACCAGAATTATTCCTCGACACCTTCAACTGGCTGTCCGAAATGACGAAGAGTTGAACAAACTGCTTGCCGGAGTCACCATCGCTCAGGGTGGTGTTCTCCCCAACATTCAAGCAGTGCTTTTACCCAAGAAAACCGAGAAGAAACAACATTAAGCTACAGGCTTACCACAAAAAACAAAAACGGCTCTTTTAGGAGCCACCAAATATCAAATAAAGTCATGGCCAATCAGCAAATAATTCATGTCTAGCAAAAGATGTAACTTCAAAGAAGCACATTTATCGTTTTATAATTTCTAGTTTGCAACGAATAACACTCCCTATTTGCGTAAAGTGTGCGCTTTCTGAAAACTAACAAGCATAAAAAGTCACTTAATTGCGCAGCGCTGCGACTGCAATGTTGATCGCGTGCATGGTAAACTTGAAACTGTGCATGTTTGGCAAAGCAATGAAACAAATTGATTAAAAAAAATTACTTAAGTAAAAGTTTGACACTTACTGTGCTTGATATTGATCGCTGGGAATGAACTTCCGAAGACACGCGTAGACGCCAGCTGACATTTGATTTGGGTAATGCACGAGATAACCATCGGGCTGGAATAAATTCCTGCAAAAGAAGAAAATGTTGGCTTGATTCTTGAAAGAATAAACTGAGTCGATTATCCACTGATAAATTGACCTGGTAAAAGTGACAGCAGTCAGAAAGGCTAAAACCCTTTTAGGGCGGCTGAAATGTACTTTTTATTCGCATTTCGCGTAAAAAAAGGTTTGTTCACGCAAGCAGTTAAAAATAATCCAGTGCTTAGCTGAAAACCACCCTGACCAATTTTATGTTCTCATGCCGTAACGTAATGTATCGTTGTTGTTTGTTTATTTTTAATGGTTGTCGTGTTTGTGTTTGTTTGTTTGTTTTTATTTCGCTGTAATCCCTGTGTTTGTTTATCTAAGGTGTGTAAATTTGGTGTGTATTTCAAGGTTACCAAACTGTCTGTATGTCTGTGCGGGAAATCGGTTTGGAGATAAGCACTTTATTGGTCACAACTTTTGCGTGAGTTGTTGGCTCCTAAAAGAGCCGTTTGTTTTGTAGACTTGTAGCTACGGAACGCTTTAACCACCAAATCCGTACAGAGTACGTCCTTGGCGTTTGAGAGCGTACACCACATCCATGGCGGTAACGGTTTTTCGCTTGGCGTGCTCGGTATAGGTCACAGCATCACGGATGACGTTCTCAAGGAAAACTTTGAGAACACCACGAGTCTCCTCGTAGATTAGCCCAGAAATACGCTTGACACCTCCACGGCGGGCTTGGTGATTCCCTGTATGTTATCTCGTAGAATTTTTCGGTGACACTTAGCGCCTCCTTTGCCTAAACCTTTGCCTCCTTTACCGCGTCCTGACATGTTAGCAAATTTTCGGATTGGAATTTCGAAAGAATGAGTTGTTGCCGCCTGACCGGATTATCTAATACCTTTTTGCCGTACCTCTCAGAAAACATGACTTTTTTTTCGTAATATATACAGATAAACAAAGCAAATGCAAATTTTTTGTAGGGCGGTCTCGGAATGTTTTAATGAAAACAAATACATCTAACTCCGCACCAATCACATCGCAAGTTATATGATCCAATCAGAATACAGGAGTTTCGCAATAAATCGAGCCCCTCCAAAATTTGCGAGCGATTTAGTATTTTCGCGAACGTTGTTAGCAGTCATGGCTCGTACAAAGCAAACAGCTCGAAAGTCAACCGGTGGAAAAGCACCTCGCAAGCAGTTAGCTACCAAAGCGGCGAGAAAAAGCGCTCCTGCTACCGGCGGAGTTAAGAAACCTCACCGTTACAGGCCCGGTACCGTCGCTCTTCGAGAAATCCGTCGCTATCAGAAATCTACCGAACTGTTGATCCGCAAGTTGCCGTTCCAGCGTCTCGTTCGAGAAATCGCACAGGATTTCAAAACCGACTTGCGGTTTCAAAGCTCCGCTGTGTTGGCTCTTCAAGAGGCTAGCGAAGCCTACTTGGTCGGTCTGTTCGAGGACACCAACCTGTGTGCCATCCACGCCAAACGTGTCACCATAATGCCCAAGGACATCCAGCTGGCCCGTCGAATTCGCGGAGAACGTGCTTAAGTCAATCATCCGAGAGCACCACAACAAACGGCTCCTTTAGGAGCCACCACTCGAATAAAAAGTCAGTGGCCAATTACTTGTGACTTATGTGTCTCTTAACTGAAGTTTGGTTTCGAGCAACTCAGATAAGCTCGGTCTGATCTATGAAAGAGAGTGAAAACAGCGCAAATAACAAGAAGAAATGGTAATTTAGCTGGAAATTGAGCGCGCTTTGTGCTGTCATGTCTGTGCGCGCGTAGCTTTTAGGACAAAACAACACTCGTTTTTTTTTTCTTGAATTATCACAAGCAATAATATTACCACTCATTTAAACAAGGGCAGCGTCATATCATAAACCTAACAATAAAATCCTAGGCGCTGCAGCACTCTCAAAATAACTCAGCTGCCTTCGAAAGAACATGTAATTAAACGCGCGTTCTAACGAGTTAGACATAATTGATGACGACATCGTTAGCACTTTGTTGCGTCTGTGAGCGCGTGCGATCTGTTTGAAAACTTTGATTTCTCAAAACGCATGGTTTTTACGGGACATTTCTCTACAAATGTAAGTAGCGATACGTTGTTATACAAGCGCGACATAGAAAGTGCTTTCAAGTTGCCTTGTTCTCTATACAGCATGAAAAAAATCGGCGAAAATACTACTTTGAAGCGCTCTCGTCTGTTCATGAAGTGCGTGGCAAGAAAAGAAAGACAGGATGAAGGCTTTGTTAAGTCGTCCATCAATGCAAAAAGACACGAGATCGAGTTATAAAATATGAGGTTTTGAAACACGCCCCCAGCGCGAATGTGTTTTTGCGAAGTTTGGTATTTTTCTTCTGGTTTTGGAAGGGCGATCTTGCACAAAATGCCGCGTAATGACTAAAGAATGTTGTGTATACTTAAGCTATCGGCTCTCCAGGCTGTTAAAAACACTCTAATCGTCCCACTCGTTTGCCTCATGGAGCAGTGTACATAATTCTACAACTGAAATCAGTTTCAAAAAACACAAAATGTAACGAGACCGGAAAATTATCGAGTCTTGAACGGGGCAAAGAAGCACAACATAGCCTTAGTTAAACACGTTCGTAAAGCCTAGTAGTAGCGGTTTGCTCCCTCTGCGGTCCGCTTATAGAAGTAAAAACTTTACAACGCAGACAATCGACATCTCGCAAAGCGAACGGAGTTGACAGAAGTTTAACAGAATGTCTGACAACAGCGGAAAGAAAAAGGAAGGCGCTACAAAGCCTGTCGAACATCCCAAATATACCGAAATGATCAAGGCTGCCATTGTCGCTCTTAAGGAGAGAAATGGCTCGTCGCTTCAAGCCATCGAAAAGTACATCAAGTGCAACTACAAAGTGGGAGATAGGGCACACCAATACATCAAGCAAGCTCTAAAACGGGGCGAAGTCAGTGGGAAATTCATTCACACGAAAGGCGTGGGAGCCTCGGGATCCTTCAAGGTCAACAAGGAGGAGGAGAAGAAAGCAGCGAAAAAGTCAGTCCCGGCAAAGAAGAAGCCCGCCGCTGCTAAGTCAGAAAAGAAGACCAAAACACCAGCGGCTAAAATATCCCCGGCAAAGAAAAAACCCGCTGCTAAGCCTAAGCCTGCCAAGAAAGAGAAGAAATCCACCACAAAGCAGAGAGCTTCAGTCCCAAAGAACAGCACAGCCAAGAAGCCGTCAGCAAAGAAGTCGAAGGAGAACACAAAGGCGCCTACTAGAAAGCCGGCAGCCAAGAAAGTTAGCAAGAAGTGAACACGCACCACTTTAACAAAACGGCTCCTTTAGGAGCCACCAAATAAAGAAAAGCAATGATCAGCCTTCAATGATTTGACACAATAGCACACCCCTCCCTTTTAGTGTACCATTGCCCACCCATACCGAATCATATCAGAAACTAGAGCGGCTAATTTAATTGTCTGGATATCACAGACAGACCAGAGATACCAAATGCTTAGAGGGAAATAAAAAGAGTACGCGTAGTTTTACGGCCAGTGGAAGCAGGTCAATTTCTGTAATATCGCTGTTGCTCGCAAATCAGTGAACTTAATGCACCACAAGAAAAAAAAAACAAAACAAAACACACAAACAAACAATACAAAAGTCAAACCAAACCAAACAAACCACACACACACACACACACACACACACACACACACCGTGGTATCGTGTGTATGGGTAATGCACAGTTATATGTATATCGGGAATTATAATTATTGCTTTTTTGTTCGTCGCGATTCAATGTTCGCGGAAAAGCTGGAGCAACTAAGACTTTTTTCGTTTGTGAGCGTCTGCCTACTTTATAGCGGGATAGGGGTTTTGATAGTATTGTTGGACATTGCTTTATACGACATTTGGTGGCTCCTAAAAGAGCCGTTGGTTTGTTTCATCAAGAGCGACTAGCTCACTTGCTGCTGGTAAACTTCGTTACGGCCTTGGTACCCTCGCTGACGGCGTGCTTTGCCAATTCTCCGGGCAGAAGCAGCCTGATGGCGGTTTGGATCTCGCGGGAACTAATGGTGGACTTCTTGTTGTAGTGGGCCAGGCGGGAAGATTCCGTGGCGATGCGCTCGAAGATGTCGTTCACGAAGGAGTTCATGATGCCCATGGCTTTGCTGGAGATGCCCGTGTCAGGGTGCACCTGCTTCAAGACCTTGTAGATGTAGATCGCATAGCTCTCCTTTCTTCTAGTCCGCTTCTTGTTCTTGCCTGAACCATCAGCCGTCCCGGACTTAGCCTTGCCTGCTCTCTTCTCACCCTTTTTCGCGGCCGGTACTTTCGGTGCCATGAGTTCTCAGTTATTGAATATTCGCTTTGATTCTAGAAATCAGCTACGATAACTCAGGCTAGCGCAATTTCTATTTATGTCAACAAATTCAATAGGATTAATTAGTATGCGGATCACAATTGCCGTGCTTTTTACCGATTGGTTATTAGTTAAAAAGTCCGATGCCTCTTTAAGAAAAAACCGAAAACAAAGGTAGTTTGCATATCTTTTGTGAAGCTACGGTCGCGTCTTGATTGGTGCGTTTTGATCCGCGAAAGACAGCATAAACAAAATAAATTTGGGGTTCATAGATTTTAGCGAACACATTGATTTCTCTCGACTCGAGTTCTTGAAAAAAATGACCGGACGCGGAAAAGGTAAAGCTCAGGGCACCAAGTCAAAGTCTCGTTCATCCCGAGCAGGTCTTCAGTTTCCTGTCGGTCGTATTCATCGTCTCCTTCGTAAGGGCAACTACGCCGAGCGTGTTGGCGCTGGTGCTCCAGTGTACTTGGCTGCGGTGCTGGAATATCTGAGTGCCGAAATTCTCGAGTTAGCCGGAAACGCTGCACGGGACAACAAGAAAACCAGAATTATTCCTCGACACCTTCAACTGGCTGTCCGAAATGACGAAGAGTTGAACAAACTGCTTGCCGGAGTCACCATCGCTCAGGGTGCTGTTCTCCCCAACATTCAAGCAGTGCTTTTACCCAAGAAAACCGAGAAGAAACAACATTAAGCTACAGGCTTACCACAAAAAACAAAAACGGCTCTTTTAGGAGCCACCAAATATCAAATAAAGTCATGGCCAATCAGCAAATAATTCATGTCTAGCAAACGATGTAACTTCAAAGAAGCACATTTATCGTTTTATAATTTCTAGTTTGCAACGAATAACACTCCCTATTTGCGTAAAGTGTGCGCTTTCTGAAAACTAACAAGCATAAAAAGTCACTTAATTGCGCAGCGCTGCGACTGCAATGTTGATCGCGTGCATGGTAAACTTGAAACTGTGCATGTTTGGCAAAGCAATGAAACAAATTGATTAAAAAAAATTACTTAAGTAAAAGTTTGACACTTACTGTGCTTGATATTGATCGCTGGGAATGAACTTCCGAAGACACGCGTAGACGCCAGCTGACATTTGATTTGGGTAATGCACGAGATAACCATCGGGCTGGAATAAATTCCTGCAAAAGAAGAAAATGTTGGCTTGATTCTTGAAAGAATAAACTGAGTCGATTATCCACTGATAAATTGACCTGGTAAAAGTGACAGCAGTCATAAAGGCTAAAACCCTTTTAGGGCGGCTGAAATGTACTTTTTATTCGCATTTCGCGTAAAGAAAGGTTTGTTCACGCAAGCAGTTAAAAATAATCCAGTGCTTAGCTGAAAACCACCCTGACCAATTTTATGTTCTCATGCCGTAACGTAATGTATCGTTGTTGTTTGTTTATTTTTAATGGTTGTCGTGTTTGTGTTTGTTTGTTTGTTTGTTTGTTTTTATTTCGCTGTAATCCCTGTGTTTGTTTATCTAAGGTGTGTAAATTTGGTGTGTATTTCAAGGTTACCAAACTGTCTGTATGTCTGTGCGGGAAATCGGTTTGGAGATAAGCACTTTATTGGTCACAACTTTTGCGTGAGTTGTTGGCTCCTAAAAGAGCCGTTTGTTTTGTAGACTTGTAGCTACGGAACGCTTTAACCACCAAATCCGTACAGAGTACGTCCTTGGCGTTTGAGAGCGTACACCACATCCATGGCGGTAACGGTCTTTCGCTTGGCGTGCTCGGTATAGCTCACAGCATCACGGATGACGTTCTCAAGGAAAACTTTGAGAACACCACGAGTCTCCTCGTAGATTAGCCCAGAAATACGCTTGACACCTCCACGGCGGGCAAGGCGACGGATAGCTGGCTTGGTGATTCCCTGTATGTTATCTCGTAGAATTTTTCGGTGACGTTTGTTTGTTTTTTATTTCGCTGTAATCCCTGTGTTTGTTTATCTAAGGTGTGTAAATTTGGTGTGTATTTCAAGGTTACCAAACTGTCTGTATGTCTGTGCGGGAAATCGGTTTGGAGATAAGCACTTTATTGGTCACAACTTTTGCGTGAGTTGTTGGCTCCTAAAAGAGCCGTTTGTTTTGTAGACTTGTAGCTACGGAACGCTTTAACCACCAAATCCGTACAGAGTACGTCCTTGGCGTTTGAGAGCGTACACCACATCCATGGCGGTAACGGTCTTTCGCTTGGCGTGCTCGGTATAGGTCACAGCATCACGGATGACGTTCTCAAGGAAAACTTTGAGAACACCACGAGTCTCCTCGTAGATTAGCCCAGAAATACGCTTGACACCTCCACGGCGGGCAAGGCGACGGATAGCTGGCTTGGTGATTCCCTGTATGTTATCTCGTAGAATTTTTCGGTGACGCTTAGCGCCTCCTTTGCCTAAACCTTTGCCTCCTTTACCGCGTCCTGACATGTTAGCAAATTTTCGGATTGGAATTTCGAAAGAATGAGTTGTTGCCGCCTGACCGGATTATCTAATACCTTTTTGCCGTACCTCTCAGAAAACATGACTTTTTTTTCGTAATATATACAGATAAACAAAGCAAATGCAAATTTTTTGTAGGGCGGTCTCGGAATGTTTTAATGAAAACAAATACATCTAACTCCGCACCAATCACATCGCAAGTTATATGATCCAATCAGAATACAGGAGTTTCGCAATAAATCGAGCCCCTCCAAGTTTTGTGAGCGATTTAGTATTTTCGCGAACGTTGTTAGCAGTCATGGCTCGTACAAAGCAAACAGCTCGAAAGTCAACCGGTGGAAAAGCACCTCGCAAGCAGTTAGCTACCAAAGCGGCGAGAAAAAGCGCTCCTGCTACCGGCGGAGTTAAGAAACCTCACCGTTACAGGCCCGGTACCGTCGCTCTTCGAGAAATCCGTCGCTATCAGAAATCTACCGAACTGTTGATCCGCAAGTTGCCGTTCCAGCGTCTCGTTCGAGAAATCGCACAGGATTTCAAAACCGACTTGCGGTTTCAAAGCTCCGCTGTGTTGGCTCTTCAAGAGGCTAGCGAAGCCTACTTGGTCGGTCTGTTCGAGGACACCAACCTGTGTGCCATCCACGCCAAACGTGTCACCATAATGCCCAAGGACATCCAGCTGGCCCGTCGAATTCGCGGAGAACGTGCTTAAGTCAATCATCCGAGAGCACCACAACAAACGGCTCCTTTAGGAGCCACCACTCGAATAAAAAGTCAGTGGCCAATTACTTGTGACTTATGTGTCTCTTAACTGAAGTTTGGTTTCGAGCAACTCAGATAAGCTCGGTCTGATCTATGAAAGAGAGTGAAAACAGCGCAAATAACAAGAAGAAATGGTAATTTAGCTGGAAATTGAGCGCGCTTTGTGCTGTCATGTCTGTGCGCGCGCAGCTTTTAGGACAAAACAACACTCGTTTTTTTTTTTCTTGAATTATCACAAGCAATAATATTACCACTCATTTAAACAAGGGCAGCGTCATATCATAAACCTAACAATAAAATCCTAGGCGCTGCAGCACTCTCAAAATAACTCAGCTGCCTTCGAAAGAACATGTAATTAAACGCGCGTTCTAACGAGTTAGACATAATTGATGACGACATCGTTAGCACTTTGTTGCTTCTGTGAGCGCGTGCGATCTGTTTGAAAACTTTGATTTCTCAAAACGCATGGTTTTTACGGGACATTTCTCTACAAATGTAAGTAGCGATACGTTGTTATACAAGCGCGACATAGAAAGTGCTTTCAAGTTGCCTTGTTCTCTATACAGCATGAAAAAAATCGGCGAAAATACTACTTTGAAGCGCTCTCGTCTGTTCATGAAGTGCGTGGCAAGAAAAGAAAGACAGGATGAAGGCTTTGTTAAGTCGTCCATCAATGCAAAAAGACACGAGATCGAGTTATAAAATATGAGGTTTTGAAACACGCCCCCAGCGCGAATGTGTTTTTGCGAAGTTTGGTATTTTTCTTCTGGTTTTGGAAGGGCGATCTTGCACAAAATGCCGCGTAATGACTAAAGAATGTTGTGTATACTTAAGCTATCGGCTCTCCAGGCTGTTAAAAACACTCTAATCGTCCCACTCGTTTGCCTCATGGAGCAGTGTACATAATTCTACAACTGAAATCAGTTTCAAAAAACACAAAATGTAACGAGACCGGAAAATTATCGAGTCTTGAACGGGGCAAAGAAGCACAACATAGCCTTAGTTAAACACGTTCGTAAAGCCTAGTAGTAGCGGTTTGCTCCCTCTGCGGTCCGCTTATAGAAGTAAAAACTTTACAACGCAGACAATCGACATCTCGCAAAGCGAACGGAGTTGACAGAAGTTTAATAGAATGTCTGACAACAGCGGAAAGAAAAAGGAAGGCGCTACAAAGCCTGTCGAACATCCCAAATATACCGAAATGATCAAGGCTGCCATTGTCGCTCTTAAGGAGAGAAATGGCTCGTCGCTTCAAGCCATCGAAAAGTACATCAAGTGCAACTACAAAGTGGGAGATAGGGCACACCAATACATCAAGCAAGCTCTAAAACGGGGCGAAGTCAGTGGGAAATTCATTCACACGAAAGGCGTGGGAGCCTCGGGATCCTTCAAGGTCAACAAGGAGGAGGAGAAGAAAGCAGCGAAAAAGTCAGTCCCGGTAAAGAAGAAGCCCGCCGCTGCTAAGTCAGAAAAGAAGACCAAAACACCAGCGGCTAAAATATCCCCGGCAAAGAAAAAACCCGCTGCTAAGCCTAAGCCTGCCAAGAAAGAGAAGAAATCCACCACAAAGCAGAGAGCTTCAGTCCCAAAGAACAGCACAGCCAAGAAGCCGTCAGCAAAGAAGTCGAAGGAGAACACAAAGGCGCCTACTAGAAAGCCGGCAGCCAAGAAAGTTAGCAAGAAGTGAACACGCACCACTTTAACAAAACGGCTCCTTTAGGAGCCACCAAATAAAGAAAAGCAATGATCAGCCTTCAATGATTTGACACAATAGCACACCCCTCCCTTTTAGTGTACCATTGCCCACCCATACCGAATCATATCGGAAACTAGAGCGGCTAATTTAATTGTCTGGATATCACAGACAGACCAGAGATACCAAATGCTTAGAGGGAAATAAAAAGAGTACGCGTAGTTTTACGGCCAGTGGAAGCAGGTCAATTTCTGTAATATCGCTGTTGCTCGCAAATCAGTGAACTTAATGCACCACAAGAAAAAAAAAACAAAACAAAACACACAAACAAACAATACAAAAGTCAAACCAAACCAAACAAACCACACACACACACACACACACCGTGGTATCGTGTGTATGGGTAATGCACAGTTATATGTATATCGGGAATTATAATTATTGCTTTTTTGTTCGTCGCGATTCAATGTTCGCGGAAAAGCTGGAGCAACTAAGACTTTTTTCGTTTGTGAGCGTCTGCCTACTTTATAGCGGGATAGGGGTTTTGATAGTATTGTTGGACATTGCTTTATACGACATTTGGTGGCTCCTAAAAGAGCCGTTGGTTTGTTTCATCAAGAGCGACTAGCTCACTTGCTGCTGGTAAACTTCGTTACGGCCTTGGTACCCTCGCTGACGGCGTGCTTTGCCAATTCTCCGGGCAGAAGCAGCCTGATGGCGGTTTGGACCTCGCGGGAACTAATGGTGGACTTCTTGTTGTAGTGGGCCAGGCGGGAAGATTCCGTGGCGATGCGCTCGAAGATGTCGTTCACGAAGGAGTTCATGATGCCCATGGCTTTGCTGGAGATGCCCGTGTCAGGGTGCACCTGCTTCAAGACCTTGTAGATGTAGATCGCATAGCTCTCCTTTCTTCTAGTCCGCTTCTTGTTCTTGCCTGAACCATCAGCCGTCCCGGACTTAGCCTTGCCTGCTCTCTTCTCACCCTTTTTCGCGGCCGGTACTTTCGGTGCCATGAGTTCTCAGTTATTGAATATTCGCTTTGATTCTAGAAATCAGCTACGATAACTCAGGCTAGCGCAATTTCTATTTATGTCAACAAATTCAATAGGATTAATTAGTATGCGGATCACAATTGCCGTGCTTTTTACCGATTGGTTATTAGTTAAAAAGTCCGATGCCTCTTTAAGAAAAAACCGAAAACAAAGGTAGTTTGCATATCTTTTGTGAAGCTACGGTCGCGTCTTGATTGGTGCGTTTTGATCCGCGAAAGACAGCATAAACAAAATAAATTTGGGGTTCATAGATTTTAGCGAACACATTGATTTCTCTCGACTCGAGTTCTTGAAAAAAATGACCGGACGCGGAAAAGGTAAAGCTCAGGGCACCAAGTCAAAGTCTCGTTCATCCCGAGCAGGTCTTCAGTTTCCTGTCGGTCGTATTCATCGTCTCCTTCGTAAGGGCAACTACGCCGAGCGTGTTGGCGCTGGTGCTCCAGTGTACTTGGCTGCGGTGCTGGAATATCTGAGTGCCGAAATTCTCGAGTTAGCCGGAAACGCTGCACGGGACAACAAGAAAACCAGAATTATTCCTCGACACCTTCAACTGGCTGTCCGAAATGACGAAGAGTTGAACAAACTGCTTGCCGGAGTCACCATCGCTCAGGGTGCTGTTCTCCCCAACATTCAAGCAGTGCTTTTACCCAAGAAAACCGAGAAGAAACAACATTAAGCTACAGGCTTACCACAAAAAACAAAAACGGCTCTTTTAGGAGCCACCAAATATCAAATAAAGTCATGGCCAATCAGCAAATAATTCATGTCTAGCAAACGATGTAACTTCAAAGAAGCACATTTATCGTTTTATAATTTCTAGTTTGCAACGAATAACACTCCCTATTTGCGTAAAGTGTGCGCTTTCTGAAAACTAACAAGCATAAAAAGTCACTTAATTGCGCAGCGCTGCGACTGCAATGTTGATCGCGTGCATGGTAAACTTGAAACTGTGCATGTTTGGCAAAGCAATGAAACAAATTGATTAAAAAAAATTACTTAAGTAAAAGTTTGACACTTACTGTGCTTGATATTGATCGCTGGGAATGAACTTCCGAAGACACGCGTAGACGCCAGCTGACATTTGATTTGGGTAATGCACGAGATAACCATCGGGCTGGAATAAATTCCTGCAAAAGAAGAAAATGTTGGCTTGATTCTTGAAAGAATAAACTGAGTCGATTATCCACTGATAAATTGACCTGGTAAAAGTGACAGCAGTCATAAAGGCTAAAACCCTTTTAGGGCGGCTGAAATGTACTTTTTATTCGCATTTCGCGTAAAGAAAGGTTTGTTCACGCAAGCAGTTAAAAATAATCCAGTGCTTAGCTGAAAACCACCCTGACCAATTTTATGTTCTCATGCCGTAACGTAATGTATCGTTGTTGTTTGTTTATTTTTAATGGTTGTCGTGTTTGTGTTTGTTTGTTTGTTTGTTTGTTTTTATTTCGCTGTAATCCCTGTGTTTGTTTATCTAAGGTGTGTAAATTTGGTGTGTATTTCAAGGTTACCAAACTGTCTGTATGTCTGTGCGGGAAATCGGTTTGGAGATAAGCACTTTATTGGTCACAACTTTTGCGTGAGTTGTTGGCTCCTAAAAGAGCCGTTTGTTTTGTAGACTTGTAGCTACGGAACGCTTTAACCACCAAATCCGTACAGAGTACGTCCTTGGCGTTTGAGAGCGTACACCACATCCATGGCGGTAACGGTCTTTCGCTTGGCGTGCTCGGTATAGGTCACAGCATCACGGATGACGTTCTCAAGGAAAACTTTGAGAACACCACGAGTCTCCTCGTAGATTAGCCCAGAAATACGCTTGACACCTCCACGGCGGGCAAGGCGACGGATAGCTGGCTTGGTGATTCCCTGTATGTTATCTCGTAGAATTTTTCGGTGACGCTTAGCGCCTCCTTTGCCTAAACCTTTGCCTCCTTTACCGCGTCCTGACATGTTAGCAAATTTTCGGATTGGAATTTCGAAAGAATGAGTTGTTGCCGCCTGACCGGATTATCTAATACCTTTTTGCCGTACCTCTCAGAAAACATGACTTTTTTTTCGTAATATATACAGATAAACAAAGCAAATGCAAATTTTTTGTAGGGCGGTCTCGGAATGTTTTAATGAAAACAAATACATCTAACTCCGCACCAATCACATCGCAAGTTATATGATCCAATCAGAATACAGGAGTTTCGCAATAAATCGAGCCCCTCCAAAATTTGACAAACGCAAGTTTTGTGAGCGATTTAGTATTTTCGCGAACGTTGTTAGCAGTCATGGCTCGTACAAAGCAAACAGCTCGAAAGTCAACCGGTGGAAAAGCACCTCGCAAGCAGTTAGCTACCAAAGCGGCGAGAAAAAGCGCTCCTGCTACCGGCGGAGTTAAGAAACCTCACCGTTACAGGCCCGGTACCGTCGCTCTTCGAGAAATCCGTCGCTATCAGAAATCTACCGAACTGTTGATCCGCAAGTTGCCGTTCCAGCGTCTCGTTCGAGAAATCGCACAGGATTTCAAAACCGACTTGCGGTTTCAAAGCTCCGCTGTGTTGGCTCTTCAAGAGGCTAGCGAAGCCTACTTGGTCGGTCTGTTCGAGGACACCAACCTGTGTGCCATCCACGCCAAACGTGTCACCATAATGCCCAAGGACATCCAGCTGGCCCGTCGAATTCGCGGAGAACGTGCTTAAGTCAATCATCCGAGAGCACCACAACAAACGGCTCCTTTAGGAGCCACCACTCGAATAAAAAGTCAGTGGCCAATTACTTGTGACTTATGTGTCTCTTAACTGAAGTTTGGTTTCGAGCAACTCAGATAAGCTCGGTCTGATCTATGAAAGAGAGTGAAAACAGCGCAAATAACAAGAAGAAATGGTAATTTAGCTGGAAATTGAGCGCGCTTTGTGCTGTCATGTCTGTGCGCGCGCAGCTTTTAGGACAAAACAACACTCGTTTTTTTTTTTCTTGAATTATCACAAGCAATAATATTACCACTCATTTAAACAAGGGCAGCGTCATATCATAAACCTAACAATAAAATCCTAGGCGCTGCAGCACTCTCAAAATAACTCAGCTGCCTTCGAAAGAACATGTAATTAAACGCGCGTTCTAACGAGTTAGACATAATTGATGACGACATCGTTAGCACTTTGTTGCGTCTGTGAGCGCGTGCGATCTGTTTGAAAACTTTGATTTCTCAAAACGCATGGTTTTTACGGGACATTTCTCTACAAATGTAAGTAGCGATACGTTGTTATACAAGCGCGACATAGAAAGTGCTTTCAAGTTGCCTTGTTCTCTATACAGCATGAAAAAAATCGGCGAAAATACTACTTTGAAGCGCTCTCGTCTGTTCATGAAGTGCGTGGCAAGAAAAGAAAGACAGGATGAAGGCTTTGTTAAGTCGTCCATCAATGCAAAAAGACACGAGATCGAGTTATAAAATATGAGGTTTTGAAACACGCCCCCAGCGCGAATGTGTTTTTGCGAAGTTTGGTATTTTTCTTCTGGTTTTGGAAGGGCGATCTTGCACAAAATGCCGCGTAATGACTAAAGAATGTTGTGTATACTTAAGCTATCGGCTCTCCAGGCTGTTAAAAACACTCTAATCGTCCCACTCGTTTGCCTCATGGAGCAGTGTACATAATTCTACAACTGAAATCAGTTTCAAAAAACACAAAATGTAACGAGACCGGAAAATTATCGAGTCTTGAACGGGGCAAAGAAGCACAACATAGCCTTAGTTAAACACGTTCGTAAAGCCTAGTAGTAGCGGTTTGCTCCCTCTGCGGTCCGCTTATAGAAGTAAAAACTTTACAACGCAGACAATCGACATCTCGCAAAGCGAACGGAGTTGACAGAAGTTTAACAGAATGTCTGACAACAGCGGAAAGAAAAAGGAAGGCGCTACAAAGCCTGTCGAACATCCCAAATATACCGAAATGATCAAGGCTGCCATTGTCGCTCTTAAGGAGAGAAATGGCTCGTCGCTTCAAGCCATCGAAAAGTACATCAAGTGCAACTACAAAGTGGGAGATAGGGCACACCAATACATCAAGCAAGCTCTAAAACGGGGCGAAGTCAGTGGGAAATTCATTCACACGAAAGGCGTGGGAGCCTCGGGATCCTTCAAGGTCAACAAGGAGGAGGAGAAGAAAGCAGCGAAAAAGTCAGTCCCGGCAAAGAAGAAGCCCGCCGCTGCTAAGTCAGAAAAGAAGACCAAAACACCAGCGGCTAAAATATCCCCGGCAAAGAAAAAACCCGCTGCTAAGCCTAAGCCTGCCAAGAAAGAGAAGAAATCCACCACAAAGCAGAGAGCTTCAGTCCCAAAGAACAGCACAGCCAAGAAGCCGTCAGCAAAGAAGTCGAAGGAGAACACAAAGGCGCCTACTAGAAAGCCGGCAGCCAAGAAAGTTAGCAAGAAGTGAACACGCACCACTTTAACAAAACGGCTCCTTTAGGAGCCACCAAATAAAGAAAAGCAATGATCAGCCTTCAATGATTTGACACAATAGCACACCCCTCCCTTTTAGTGTACCATTGCCCACCCATACCGAATCATATCAGAAACTAGAGCGGCTAATTTAATTGTCTGGATATCACAGACAGACCAGAGATACCAAATGCTTAGAGGGAAATAAAAAGAGTACGCGTAGTTTTACGGCCAGTGGAAGCAGGTCAATTTCTGTAATATCGCTGTTGCTCGCAAATCAGTGAACTTAATGCACCACAAGAAAAAAAAAACAAAACAAAACACACAAACAAACAATACAAAAGTCAAACCAAACCAAACAAACCACACACACACACACACACACACACACCGTGGTATCGTGTGTATGGGTAATGCACAGTTATATGTATATCGGGAATTATAATTATTGCTTTTTTGTTCGTCGCGATTCAATGTTCGCGGAAAAGCTGGAGCAACTAAGACTTTTTTCGTTTGTGAGCGTCTGCCTACTTTATAGCGGGATAGGGGTTTTGATAGTATTGTTGGACATTGCTTTATACGACATTTGGTGGCTCCTAAAAGAGCCGTTGGTTTGTTTCATCAAGAGCGACTAGCTCACTTGCTGCTGGTAAACTTCGTTACGGCCTTGGTACCCTCGCTGACGGCGTGCTTTGCCAATTCTCCGGGCAGAAGCAGCCTGATGGCGGTTTGGATCTCGCGGGAACTAATGGTGGACTTCTTGTTGTAGTGGGCCAGGCGGGAAGATTCCGTGGCGATGCGCTCGAAGATGTCGTTCACGAAGGAGTTCATGATGCCCATGGCTTTGCTGGAGATGCCCGTGTCAGGGTGCACCTGCTTCAAGACCTTGTAGATGTAGATCGCATAGCTCTCCTTTCTTCTAGTCCGCTTCTTGTTCTTGCCTGAACCATCAGCCGTCCCGGACTTAGCCTTGCCTGCTCTCTTCTCACCCTTTTTCGCGGCCGGTACTTTCGGTGCCATGAGTTCTCAGTTATTGAATATTCGCTTTGATTCTAGAAATCAGCTACGATAACTCAGGCTAGCGCAATTTCTATTTATGTCAACAAATTCAATAGGATTAATTAGTATGCGGATCACAATTGCCGTGCTTTTTACCGATTGGTTATTAGTTAAAAAGTCCGATGCCGCTTTAAGAAAAAACCGAAAACAAAGGTAGTTTGCATATCTTTTGTGAAGCTACGGTCGCGTCTTGATTGGTGCGTTTTGATCCGCGAAAGACAGCATAAACAAAATAAATTTGGGGTTCATAGATTTTAGCGAACACATTGATTTCTCTCGACTCGAGTTCTTGAAAAAAATGACCGGACGCGGAAAAGGTAAAGCTCAGGGCACCAAGTCAAAGTCTCGTTCATCCCGAGCAGGTCTTCAGTTTCCTGTCGGTCGTATTCATCGTCTCCTTCGTAAGGGCAACTACGCCGAGCGTGTTGGCGCTGGTGCTCCAGTGTACTTGGCTGCGGTGCTGGAATATCTGAGTGCCGAAATTCTCGAGTTAGCCGGAAACGCTGCACGGGACAACAAGAAAACCAGAATTATTCCTCGACACCTTCAACTGGCTGTCCGAAATGACGAAGAGTTGAACAAACTGCTTGCCGGAGTCACCATCGCTCAGGGTGGTGTTCTCCCCAACATTCAAGCAGTGCTTTTACCCAAGAAAACCGAGAAGAAACAACATTAAGCTACAGGCTTACCACAAAAAACAAAAACGGCTCTTTTAGGAGCCACCAAATATCAAATAAAGTCATGGCCAATCAGCAAATAATTCATGTCTAGCAAACGATGTAACTTCAAAGAAGCACATTTATCGTTTTATAATTTCTAGTTTGCAACGAATAACACTCCCTATTTGCGTAAAGTGTGCGCTTTCTGAAAACTAACAAGCATAAAAAGTCACTTAATTGCGCAGCGCTGCGACTGCAATGTTGATCGCGTGCATGGTAAACTTGAAACTGTGCATGTTTGGCAAAGCAATGAAACAAATTGATTAAAAAAAATTACTTAAGTAAAAGTTTGACACTTACTGTGCTTGATATTGATCGCTGGGAATGAACTTCCGAAGACACGCGTAGACGCCAGCTGACATTTGATTTGGGTAATGCACGAGATAACCATCGGGCTGGAATAAATTCCTGCAAAAGAAGAAAATGTTGGCTTGATTCTTGAAAGAATAAACTGAGTCGATTATCCACTGATAAATTGACCTGGTAAAAGTGACAGCAGTCATAAAGGCTAAAACCCTTTTAGGGCGGCTGAAATGTACTTTTTATTCGCATTTCGCGTAAAGAAAGGTTTGTTCACGCAAGCAGTTAAAAATAATCCAGTGCTTAGCTGAAAACCACCCTGACCAATTTTATGTTCTCATGCCGTAACGTAATGTATCGTTGTTGTTTGTTTATTTTTAATGGTTGTCGTGTTTGTGTTTGTTTGTTTGTTTGTTTGTTTTTATTTCGCTGTAATCCCTGTGTTTGTTTATCTAAGGTGTGTAAATTTGGTGTGTATTTCAAGGTTACCAAACTGTCTGTATGTCTGTGCGGGAAATCGGTTTGGAGATAAGCACTTTATTGGTCACAACTTTTGCGTGAGTTGTTGGCTCCTAAAAGAGCCGTTTGTTTTGTAGACTTGTAGCTACGGAACGCTTTAACCACCAAATCCGTACAGAGTACGTCCTTGGCGTTTGAGAGCGTACACCACATCCATGGCGGTAACGGTCTTTCGCTTGGCGTGCTCGGTATAGCTCACAGCATCACGGATGACGTTCTCAAGGAAAACTTTGAGAACACCACGAGTCTCCTCGTAGATTAGCCCAGAAATACGCTTGACACCTCCACGGCGGGCAAGGCGACGGATAGCTGGCTTGGTGATTCCCTGTATGTTATCTCGTAGAATTTTTCGGTGACGTTTGTTTGTTTTTTATTTCGCTGTAATCCCTGTGTTTGTTTATCTAAGGTGTGTAAATTTGGTGTGTATTTCAAGGTTACCAAACTGTCTGTATGTCTGTGCGGGAAATCGGTTTGGAGATAAGCACTTTATTGGTCACAACTTTTGCGTGAGTTGTTGGCTCCTAAAAGAGCCGTTTGTTTTGTAGACTTGTAGCTACGGAACGCTTTAACCACCAAATCCGTACAGAGTACGTCCTTGGCGTTTGAGAGCGTACACCACATCCATGGCGGTAACGGTCTTTCGCTTGGCGTGCTCGGTATAGGTCACAGCATCACGGATGACGTTCTCAAGGAAAACTTTGAGAACACCACGAGTCTCCTCGTAGATTAGCCCAGAAATACGCTTGACACCTCCACGGCGGGCAAGGCGACGGATAGCTGGCTTGGTGATTCCCTGTATGTTATCTCGTAGAATTTTTCGGTGACGCTTAGCGCCTCCTTTGCCTAAACCTTTGCCTCCTTTACCGCGTCCTGACATGTTAGCAAATTTTCGGATTGGAATTTCGAAAGAATGAGTTGTTGCCGCCTGACCGGATTATCTAATACCTTTTTGCCGTACCTCTCAGAAAACATGACTTTTTTTTCGTAATATATACAGATAAACAAAGCAAATGCAAATTTTTTGTAGGGCGGTCTCGGAATGTTTTAATGAAAACAAATACATCTAACTCCGCACCAATCACATCGCAAGTTATATGATCCAATCAGAATACAGGAGTTTCGCAATAAATCGAGCCCCTCCAAAATTTGACAAACGCAAGTTTTGTGAGCGATTTAGTATTTTCGCGAACGTTGTTAGCAGTCATGGCTCGTACAAAGCAAACAGCTCGAAAGTCAACCGGTGGAAAAGCACCTCGCAAGCAGTTAGCTACCAAAGCGGCGAGAAAAAGCGCTCCTGCTACCGGCGGAGTTAAGAAACCTCACCGTTACAGGCCCGGTACCGTCGCTCTTCGAGAAATCCGTCGCTATCAGAAATCTACCGAACTGTTGATCCGCAAGTTGCCGTTCCAGCGTCTCGTTCGAGAAATCGCACAGGATTTCAAAACCGACTTGCGGTTTCAAAGCTCCGCTGTGTTGGCTCTTCAAGAGGCTAGCGAAGCCTACTTGGTCGGTCTGTTCGAGGACACCAACCTGTGTGCCATCCACGCCAAACGTGTCACCATAATGCCCAAGGACATCCAGCTGGCCCGTCGAATTCGCGGAGAACGTGCTTAAGTCAATCATCCGAGAGCACCACAACAAACGGCTCCTTTAGGAGCCACCACTCGAATAAAAAGTCAGTGGCCAATTACTTGTGACTTATGTGTCTCTTAACTGAAGTTTGGTTTCGAGCAACTCAGATAAGCTCGGTCTGATCTATGAAAGAGAGTGAAAACAGCGCAAATAACAAGAAGAAATGGTAATTTAGCTGGAAATTGAGCGCGCTTTGTGCTGTCATGTCTGTGCGCGCGCAGCTTTTAGGACAAAACAACACTCGTTTTTTTTTTTCTTGAATTATCACAAGCAATAATATTACCACTCATTTAAACAAGGGCAGCGTCATATCATAAACCTAACAATAAAATCCTAGGCGCTGCAGCACTCTCAAAATAACTCAGCTGCCTTCGAAAGAACATGTAATTAAACGCGCGTTCTAACGAGTTAGACATAATTGATGACGACATCGTTAGCACTTTGTTGCGTCTGTGAGCGCGTGCGATCTGTTTGAAAACTTTGATTTCTCAAAACGCATGGTTTTTACGGGACATTTCTCTACAAATGTAAGTAGCGATACGTTGTTATACAAGCACGACATAGAAAGTGCTTTCAAGTTGCCTTGTTCTCTATACAGCATGAAAAAAATCGGCGAAAATACTACTTTGAAGCGCTCTCGTCTGTTCATGAAGTGCGTGGCAAGAAAAGAAAGACAGGATGAAGGCTTTGTTAAGTCGTCCATCAATGCAAAAAGACACGAGATCGAGTTATAAAATATGAGGTTTTGAAACACGCCCCCAGCGCGAATGTGTTTTTGCGAAGTTTGGTATTTTTCTTCTGGTTTTGGAAGGGCGATCTTGCACAAAATGCCGCGTAATGACTAAAGAATGTTGTGTATACTTAAGCTATCGGCTCTCCAGGCTGTTAAAAACACTCTAATCGTCCCACTCGTTTGCCTCATGGAGCAGTGTACATAATTCTACAACTGAAATCAGTTTCAAAAAACACAAAATGTAACGAGACCGGAAAATTATCGAGTCTTGAACGGGGCAAAGAAGCACAACATAGCCTTAGTTAAACACGTTCGTAAAGCCTAGTAGTAGCGGTTTGCTCCCTCTGCGGTCCGCTTATAGAAGTAAAAACTTTACAACGCAGACAATCGACATCTCGCAAAGCGAACGGAGTTGACAGAAGTTTAATAGAATGTCTGACAACAGCGGAAAGAAAAAGGAAGGCGCTACAAAGCCTGTCGAACATCCCAAATATACCGAAATGATCAAGGCTGCCATTGTCGCTCTTAAGGAGAGAAATGGCTCGTCGCTTCAAGCCATCGAAAAGTACATCAAGTGCAACTACAAAGTGGGAGATAGGGCACACCAATACATCAAGCAAGCTCTAAAACGGGGCGAAGTCAGTGGGAAATTCATTCACACGAAAGGCGTGGGAGCCTCGGGATCCTTCAAGGTCAACAAGGAGGAGGAGAAGAAAGCAGCGAAAAAGTCAGTCCCGGTAAAGAAGAAGCCCGCCGCTGCTAAGTCAGAAAAGAAGACCAAAACACCAGCGGCTAAAATATCCCCGGCAAAGAAAAAACCCGCTGCTAAGCCTAAGCCTGCCAAGAAAGAGAAGAAATCCACCACAAAGCAGAGAGCTTCAGTCCCAAAGAACAGCACAGCCAAGAAGCCGTCAGCAAAGAAGTCGAAGGAGAACACAAAGGCGCCTACTAGAAAGCCGGCAGCCAAGAAAGTTAGCAAGAAGTGAACACGCACCACTTTAAC
Organism: Siderastrea radians; assembly: GCA_964017195.1. Taxonomy (NCBI): domain Eukaryota; kingdom Metazoa; phylum Cnidaria; class Anthozoa; order Scleractinia; family Rhizangiidae; genus Siderastrea; species Siderastrea radians. The sequence goes on from OZ024895.1 coordinate 24,580,892, forward strand.
AAAACGGCTCCTTTAGGAGCCACCAAATAAAGAAAAGCAATGATCAGCCTTCAATGATTTGACACAATAGCACACCCCTCCCTTTTAGTGTACCATTGCCCACCCATACCGAATCATATCGGAAACTAGAGCGGCTAATTTAATTGTCTGGATATCACAGACAGACCAGAGATACCAAATGCTTAGAGGGAAATAAAAAGAGTACGCGTAGTTTTACGGCCAGTGGAAGCAGGTCAATTTCTGTAATATCGCTGTTGCTCGCAAATCAGTGAACTTAATGCACCACAAGAAAAAAAAAACAAAACAAAACACACAAACAAACAATACAAAAGTCAAACCAAACCAAACAAACCACACACACACACACACACACACACACCGTGGTATCGTGTGTATGGGTAATGCACAGTTATATGTATATCGGGAATTATAATTATTGCTTTTTTGTTCGTCGCGATTCAATGTTCGCGGAAAAGCTGGAGCAACTAAGACTTTTTTCGTTTGTGAGCGTCTGCCTACTTTATAGCGGGATAGGGGTTTTGATAGTATTGTTGGACATTGCTTTATACGACATTTGGTGGCTCCTAAAAGAGCCGTTGGTTTGTTTCATCAAGAGCGACTAGCTCACTTGCTGCTGGTAAACTTCGTTACGGCCTTGGTACCCTCGCTGACGGCGTGCTTTGCCAATTCTCCGGGCAGAAGCAGCCTGATGGCGGTTTGGATCTCGCGGGAACTAATGGTGGACTTCTTGTTGTAGTGGGCCAGGCGGGAAGATTCCGTGGCGATGCGCTCGAAGATGTCGTTCACGAAGGAGTTCATGATGCCCATGGCTTTGCTGGAGATGCCCGTGTCAGGGTGCACCTGCTTCAAGACCTTGTAGATGTAGATCGCATAGCTCTCCTTTCTTCTAGTCCGCTTCTTGTTCTTGCCTGAACCATCAGCCGTCCCGGACTTAGCCTTGCCTGCTCTCTTCTCACCCTTTTTCGCGGCCGGTACTTTCGGTGCCATGAGTTCTCAGTTATTGAATATTCGCTTTGATTCTAGAAATCAGCTACGATAACTCAGGCTAGCGCAATTTCTATTTATGTCAACAAATTCAATAGGATTAATTAGTATGCGGATCACAATTGCCGTGCTTTTTACCGATTGGTTATTAGTTAAAAAGTCCGATGCCTCTTTAAGAAAAAACCGAAAACAAAGGTAGTTTGCATATCTTTTGTGAAGCTACGGTCGCGTCTTGATTGGTGCGTTTTGATCCGCGAAAGACAGCATAAACAAAATAAATTTGGGGTTCATAGATTTTAGCGAACACATTGATTTCTCTCGACTCGAGTTCTTGAAAAAAATGACCGGACGCGGAAAAGGTAAAGCTCAGGGCACCAAGTCAAAGTCTCGTTCATCCCGAGCAGGTCTTCAGTTTCCTGTCGGTCGTATTCATCGTCTCCTTCGTAAGGGCAACTACGCCGAGCGTGTTGGCGCTGGTGCTCCAGTGTACTTGGCTGCGGTGCTGGAATATCTGAGTGCCGAAATTCTCGAGTTAGCCGGAAACGCTGCACGGGACAACAAGAAAACCAGAATTATTCCTCGACACCTTCAACTGGCTGTCCGAAATGACGAAGAGTTGAACAAACTGCTTGCCGGAGTCACCATCGCTCAGGGTGGTGTTCTCCCCAACATTCAAGCAGTGCTTTTACCCAAGAAAACCGAGAAGAAACAACATTAAGCTACAGGCTTACCACAAAAAACAAAAACGGCTCTTTTAGGAGCCACCAAATATCAAATAAAGTCATGGCCAATCAGCAAATAATTCATGTCTAGCAAACGATGTAACTTCAAAGAAGCACATTTATCGTTTTATAATTTCTAGTTTGCAACGAATAACACTCCCTATTTGCGTAAAGTGTGCGCTTTCTGAAAACTAACAAGCATAAAAAGTCACTTAATTGCGCAGCGCTGCGACTGCAATGTTGATCGCGTGCATGGTAAACTTGAAACTGTGCATGTTTGGCAAAGCAATGAAACAAATTGATTAAAAAAAATTACTTAAGTAAAAGTTTGACACTTACTGTGCTTGATATTGATCGCTGGGAATGAACTTCCGAAGACACGCGTAGACGCCAGCTGACATTTGATTTGGGTAATGCACGAGATAACCATCGGGCTGGAATAAATTCCTGCAAAAGAAGAAAATGTTGGCTTGATTCTTGAAAGAATAAACTGAGTCGATTATCCACTGATAAATTGACCTGGTAAAAGTGACAGCAGTCATAAAGGCTAAAACCCTTTTAGGGCGGCTGAAATGTACTTTTTATTCGCATTTCGCGTAAAGAAAGGTTTGTTCACGCAAGCAGTTAAAAATAATCCAGTGCTTAGCTGAAAACCACCCTGACCAATTTTATGTTCTCATGCCGTAACGTAATGTATCGTTGTTGTTTGTTTATTTTTAATGGTTGTCGTGTTTGTGTTTGTTTGTTTGTTTGTTTGTTTTTATTTCGCTGTAATCCCTGTGTTTGTTTATCTAAGGTGTGTAAATTTGGTGTGTATTTCAAGGTTACCAAACTGTCTGTATGTCTGTGCGGGAAATCGGTTTGGAGATAAGCACTTTATTGGTCACAACTTTTGCGTGAGTTGTTGGCTCCTAAAAGAGCCGTTTGTTTTGTAGACTTGTAGCTACGGAACGCTTTAACCACCAAATCCGTACAGAGTACGTCCTTGGCGTTTGAGAGCGTACACCACATCCATGGCGGTAACGGTCTTTCGCTTGGCGTGCTCGGTATAGGTCACAGCATCACGGATGACGTTCTCAAGGAAAACTTTGAGAACACCACGAGTCTCCTCGTAGATTAGCCCAGAAATACGCTTGACACCTCCACGGCGGGCAAGGCGACGGATAGCTGGCTTGGTGATTCCCTGTATGTTATCTCGTAGAATTTTTCGGTGACGCTTAGCGCCTCCTTTGCCTAAACCTTTGCCTCCTTTACCGCGTCCTGACATGTTAGCAAATTTTCGGATTGGAATTTCGAAAGAATGAGTTGTTGCCGCCTGACCGGATTATCTAATACCTTTTTGCCGTACCTCTCAGAAAACATGACTTTTTTTTCGTAATATATACAGATAAACAAAGCAAATGCAAATTTTTTGTAGGGCGGTCTCGGAATGTTTTAATGAAAACAAATACATCTAACTCCGCACCAATCACATCGCAAGTTATATGATCCAATCAGAATACAGGAGTTTCGCAATAAATCGAGCCCCTCCAAAATTTGACAAACGCAAGTTTTGTGAGCGATTTAGTATTTTCGCGAACGTTGTTAGCAGTCATGGCTCGTACAAAGCAAACAGCTCGAAAGTCAACCGGTGGAAAAGCACCTCGCAAGCAGTTAGCTACCAAAGCGGCGAGAAAAAGCGCTCCTGCTACCGGCGGAGTTAAGAAACCTCACCGTTACAGGCCCGGTACCGTCGCTCTTCGAGAAATCCGTCGCTATCAGAAATCTACCGAACTGTTGATCCGCAAGTTGCCGTTCCAGCGTCTCGTTCGAGAAATCGCACAGGATTTCAAAACCGACTTGCGGTTTCAAAGCTCCGCTGTGTTGGCTCTTCAAGAGGCTAGCGAAGCCTACTTGGTCGGTCTGTTCGAGGACACCAACCTGTGTGCCATCCACGCCAAACGTGTCACCATAATGCCCAAGGACATCCAGCTGGCCCGTCGAATTCGCGGAGAACGTGCTTAAGTCAATCATCCGAGAGCACCACAACAAACGGCTCCTTTAGGAGCCACCACTCGAATAAAAAGTCAGTGGCCAATTACTTGTGACTTATGTGTCTCTTAACTGAAGTTTGGTTTCGAGCAACTCAGATAAGCTCGGTCTGATCTATGAAAGAGAGTGAAAACAGCGCAAATAACAAGAAGAAATGGTAATTTAGCTGGAAATTGAGCGCGCTTTGTGCTGTCATGTCTGTGCGCGCGCAGCTTTTAGGACAAAACAACACTCGTTTTTTTTTTTCTTGAATTATCACAAGCAATAATATTACCACTCATTTAAACAAGGGCAGCGTCATATCATAAACCTAACAATAAAATCCTAGGCGCTGCAGCACTCTCAAAATAACTCAGCTGCCTTCGAAAGAACATGTAATTAAACGCGCGTTCTAACGAGTTAGACATAATTGATGACGACATCGTTAGCACTTTGTTGCGTCTGTGAGCGCGTGCGATCTGTTTGAAAACTTTGATTTCTCAAAACGCATGGTTTTTACGGGACATTTCTCTACAAATGTAAGTAGCGATACGTTGTTATACAAGCGCGACATAGAAAGTGCTTTCAAGTTGCCTTGTTCTCTATACAGCATGAAAAAAATCGGCGAAAATACTACTTTGAAGCGCTCTCGTCTGTTCATGAAGTGCGTGGCAAGAAAAGAAAGACAGGATGAAGGCTTTGTTAAGTCGTCCATCAATGCAAAAAGACACGAGATCGAGTTATAAAATATGAGGTTTTGAAACACGCCCCCAGCGCGAATGTGTTTTTGCGAAGTTTGGTATTTTTCTTCTGGTTTTGGAAGGGCGATCTTGCACAAAATGCCGCGTAATGACTAAAGAATGTTGTGTATACTTAAGCTATCGGCTCTCCAGGCTGTTAAAAACACTCTAATCGTCCCACTCGTTTGCCTCATGGAGCAGTGTACATAATTCTACAACTGAAATCAGTTTCAAAAAACACAAAATGTAACGAGACCGGAAAATTATCGAGTCTTGAACGGGGCAAAGAAGCACAACATAGCCTTAGTTAAACACGTTCGTAAAGCCTAGTAGTAGCGGTTTGCTCCCTCTGCGGTCCGCTTATAGAAGTAAAAACTTTACAACGCAGACAATCGACATCTCGCAAAGCGAACGGAGTTGACAGAAGTTTAACAGAATGTCTGACAACAGCGGAAAGAAAAAGGAAGGCGCTACAAAGCCTGTCGAACATCCCAAATATACCGAAATGATCAAGGCTGCCATTGTCGCTCTTAAGGAGAGAAATGGCTCGTCGCTTCAAGCCATCGAAAAGTACATCAAGTGCAACTACAAAGTGGGAGATAGGGCACACCAATACATCAAGCAAGCTCTAAAACGGGGCGAAGTCAGTGGGAAATTCATTCACACGAAAGGCGTGGGAGCCTCGGGATCCTTCAAGGTCAACAAGGAGGAGGAGAAGAAAGCAGCGAAAAAGTCAGTCCCGGACTTCCCAAATATACCGGCGTGCTTTGCCAATTCTCCGGGCAGAAGCAGCCTGATGGCGGTTTGGATCTCGCGGGAACTAATGGTGGACTTCTTGTTGCAGTGGGCCAGGCGGGAAGATTCCGTGGCGATGCGCTCGAAGATGTCGTTCACGAAGGAGTTCATGATGCCCATGGCTTTGCTGGAGATGCCCGTGTCAGGGTGCACCTGCTTCAAGACCTTGTAGATGTAGATCGCATAGCTCTCCTTTCTTCTAGTCCGCTTCTTGTTCTTGCCTGAACCATCAGCCGTCCCGGACTTAGCCTTGCCTGCTCTCTTCTCACCCTTTTTCGCGGCCGGTACTTTCGGTGCCATGAGTTCTCAGTTATTGAATATTCGCTTTGATTCTAGAAATCAGCTACGATAACTCAGGCTAGCGCAATTTCTATTTATGTCAACAAATTCAATAGGATTAATTAGTATGCGGATCACAATTGCCGTGCTTTTTACCGATTGGTTATTAGTTAAAAAGTCCGATGCCGCTTTAAGAAAAAACCGAAAACAAAGGTAGTTTGCATATCTTTTGTGAAGCTACGGTCGCGTCTTGATTGGTGCGTTTTGATCCGCGAAAGACAGCATAAACAAAATAAATTTGGGGTTCATAGATTTTAGCGAACACATTGATTTCTCTCGACTCGAGTTCTTGAAAAAAATGACCGGACGCGGAAAAGGTAAAGCTCAGGGCACCAAGTCAAAGTCTCGTTCATCCCGAGCAGGTCTTCAGTTTCCTGTCGGTCGTATTCATCGTCTCCTTCGTAAGGGCAACTACGCCGAGCGTGTTGGCGCTGGTGCTCCAGTGTACTTGGCTGCGGTGCTGGAATATCTGAGTGCCGAAATTCTCGAGTTAGCCGGAAACGCTGCACGGGACAACAAGAAAACCAGAATTATTCCTCGACACCTTCAACTGGCTGTCCGAAATGACGAAGAGTTGAACAAACTGCTTGCCGGAGTCACCATCGCTCAGGGTGGTGTTCTCCCCAACATTCAAGCAGTGCTTTTACCCAAGAAAACCGAGAAGAAACAACATTAAGCTACAGGCTTACCACAAAAAACAAAAACGGCTCTTTTAGGAGCCACCAAATATCAAATAAAGTCATGGCCAATCAGCAAATAATTCATGTCTAGCAAACGATGTAACTTCAAAGAAGCACATTTATCGTTTTATAATTTCTAGTTTGCAACGAATAACACTCCCTATTTGCGTAAAGTGTGCGCTTTCTGAAAACTAACAAGCATAAAAAGTCACTTAATTGCGCAGCGCTGCGACTGCAATGTTGATCGCGTGCATGGTAAACTTGAAACTGTGCATGTTTGGCAAAGCAATGAAACAAATTGATTAAAAAAAATTACTTAAGTAAAAGTTTGACACTTACTGTGCTTGATATTGATCGCTGGGAATGAACTTCCGAAGACACGCGTAGACGCCAGCTGACATTTGATTTGGGTAATGCACGAGATAACCATCGGGCTGGAATAAATTCCTGCAAAAGAAGAAAATGTTGGCTTGATTCTTGAAAGAATAAACTGAGTCGATTATCCACTGATAAATTGACCTGGTAAAAGTGACAGCAGTCATAAAGGCTAAAACCCTTTTAGGGCGGCTGAAATGTACTTTTTATTCGCATTTCGCGTAAAGAAAGGTTTGTTCACGCAAGCAGTTAAAAATAATCCAGTGCTTAGCTGAAAACCACCCTGACCAATTTTATGTTCTCATGCCGTAACGTAATGTATCGTTGTTGTTTGTTTATTTTTAATGGTTGTCGTGTTTGTGTTTGTTTGTTTGTTTTTATTTCGCTGTAATCCCTGTGTTTGTTTATCTAAGGTGTGTAAATTTGGTGTGTATTTCAAGGTTACCAAACTGTCTGTATGTCTGTGCGGGAAATCGGTTTGGAGATAAGCACTTTATTGGTCACAACTTTTGCGTGAGTTGTTGGCTCCTAAAAGAGCCGTTTGTTTTGTAGACTTGTAGCTACGGAACGCTTTAACCACCAAATCCGTACAGAGTACGTCCTTGGCGTTTGAGAGCGTACACCACATCCATGGCGGTAACGGTCTTTCGCTTGGCGTGCTCGGTATAGGTCACAGCATCACGGATGACGTTCTCAAGGAAAACTTTGAGAACACCACGAGTCTCCTCGTAGATTAGCCCAGAAATACGCTTGACACCTCCACGGCGGGCAAGGCGACGGATAGCTGGCTTGGTGATTCCCTGTATGTTATCTCGTAGAATTTTTCGGTGACGCTTAGCGCCTCCTTTGCCTAAACCTTTGCCTCCTTTACCGCGTCCTGACATGTTAGCAAATTTTCGGATTGGAATTTCGAAAGAATGAGTTGTTGCCGCCTGACCGGATTATCTAATACCTTTTTGCCGTACCTCTCAGAAAACATGACTTTTTTTTCGTAATATATACAGATAAACAAAGCAAATGCAAATTTTTTGTAGGGCGGTCTCGGAATGTTTTAATGAAAACAAATACATCTAACTCCGCACCAATCACATCGCAAGTTATATGATCCAATCAGAATACAGGAGTTTCGCAATAAATCGAGCCCCTCCAAAATTTGCGACAAACGCAAGTTTTGTGAGCGATTTAGTATTTTTGCGAACGTTGTTAGCAGTCATGGCTCGTACAAAGCAAACAGCTCGAAAGTCAACCGGTGGAAAAGCACCTCGCAAGCAGTTAGCTACCAAAGCGGCGAGAAAAAGCGCTCCTGCTACCGGCGGAGTTAAGAAACCTCACCGTTACAGGCCCGGTACCGTCGCTCTTCGAGAAATCCGTCGCTATCAGAAATCTACCGAACTGTTGATCCGCAAGTTGCCGTTCCAGCGTCTCGTTCGAGAAATCGCACAGGATTTCAAAACCGACTTGCGGTTTCAAAGCTCCGCTGTGTTGGCTCTTCAAGAGGCTAGCGAAGCCTACTTGGTCGGTCTGTTCGAGGACACCAACCTGTGTGCCATCCACGCCAAACGTGTCACCATAATGCCCAAGGACATCCAGCTGGCCCGTCGAATTCGCGGAGAACGTGCTTAAGTCAATCATCCGAGAGCACCACAACAAACGGCTCCTTTAGGAGCCACCACTCGAATAAAAAGTCAGTGGCCAATTACTTGTGACTTATGTGTCTCTTAACTGAAGTTTGGTTTCGAGCAACTCAGATAAGCTCGGTCTGATCTATGAAAGAGAGTGAAAACAGCGCAAATAACAAGAAGAAATGGTAATTTAGCTGGAAATTGAGCGCGCTTTGTGCTGTCATGTCTGTGCGCGCGTAGCTTTTAGGACAAAACAACACTCGTTTTTTTTTTCTCGAATTATCACAAGCAATAATATTACCACTCATTTAAACAAGGGCAGCGTCATATCATAAACCTAACAATAAAATCCTAGGCGCTGCAGCACTCTCAAAATAACTAAGCTGCCTTCGAAAGAACATGTAATTAAACGCGCGTTCTAACGAGTTAGACATAATTGATGACGACATCGTTAGCACTTTGTTGCGTCTGTGAGCGCGTGCGATCTGTTTGAAAACTTTGATTTCTCAAAACGCATGGTTTTTACGGGACATTTCTCTACAAATGTAAGTAGCGATACGTTGTTATACAAGCACGACATAGAAAGTGCTTTCAAGTTGCCTTGTTCTCTATACAGCATGAAAAAAATCGGCGAAAATACTACTTTGAAGCGCTCTCGTCTGTTCATGAAGTGCGTGGCAAGAAAAGAAAGACAGGATGAAGGCTTTGTTAAGTCGTCCATCAATGCAAAAAGACACGAGATCGAGTTATAAAATATGAGGTTTTGAAACACGCCCCCAGCGCGAATGTGTTTTTGCGAAGTTTGGTATTTTTCTTCTGGTTTTGGAAGGGCGATCTTGCACAAAATGCCGCGTAATGACTAAAGAATGTTGTGTATACTTAAGCTATCGGCTCTCCAGGCTGTTAAAAACACTCTAATCGTCCCACTCGTTTGCCTCATGGAGCAGTGTACATAATTCTACAACTGAAATCAGTTTCAAAAAACACAAAATGTAACGAGACCGGAAAATTATCGAGTCTTGAACGGGGCAAAGAAGCACAACATAGCCTTAGTTAAACACGTTCGTAAAGCCTAGTAGTAGCGGTTTGCTCCCTCTGCGGTCCGCTTATAGAAGTAAAAACTTTACAACGCAGACAATCGACATCTCGCAAAGCGAACGGAGTTGACAGAAGTTTAACAGAATGTCTGACAACAGCGGAAAGAAAAAGGAAGGCGCTACAAAGCCTGTCGAACATCCCAAATATACCGAAATGATCAAGGCTGCCATTGTCGCTCTTAAGGAGAGAAATGGCTCGTCGCTTCAAGCCATCGAAAAGTACATCAAGTGCAACTACAAAGTGGGAGATAGGGCACACCAATACATCAAGCAAGCTCTAAAACGGGGCGAAGTCAGTGGGAAATTCATTCACACGAAAGGCGCGGGAGCCTCGGGATCCTTCAAGGTCAACAAGGAGGAGGAGAAGAAAGCAGCGAAAAAGTCAGTCCCGGCAAAGAAGAAGCCCGCCGCTGCTAAGTCAGAAAAGAAGACCAAAACACCAGCGGCTAAAATATCCCCGGCAAAGAAAAAACCCGCTGCTAAGCCTAAGCCTGCCAAGAAAGAGAAGAAATCCACCACAAAGCAGAGAGCTTCAGTCCCAAAGAACAGCACAGCCAAGAAGCCGTCAGCAAAGAAGTCGAAGGAGAACACAAAGGCGCCTACTAGAAAGCCGGCAGCCAAGAAAGTTAGCAAGAAGTGAACACGCACCACTTTAACAAAACGGCTCCTTTAGGAGCCACCAAATAAAGAAAAGCAATGATCAGCCTTCAATGATTTGACACAATAGCACACCCCTCCCTTTTAGTGTACCATTGCCCACCCATACCGAATCATATCGGAAACTAGAGCGGCTAATTTAATTGTCTGGATATCACAGACAGACCAGAGATACCAAATGCTTAGAGGGAAATAAAAAGAGTACGCGTAGTTTTACGGCCACTGGAAGCAGGTCAATTTCTGTAATATCGCTGTTGCTCGCAAATCAGTGAACTTAATGCACCACAAGAAAAAAAACAAAACAAAACAAAACACACAAACAAACAATACAAAAGTCAAACCAAACCAAACAAACCACACACACACACACACACACACACACCGTGGTATCGTGTGTATGGGTAATGCACAGTTATATGTATATCGGGAATTATAATTATTGCTTTTTTGTTCGTCGCGATTCAATGTTCGCGGAAAAGCTGGAGCAACTAAGACTTTTTTCGTCTGTGAGCGTCTGCCTACTTTATAGCGGGATAGGGGTTTTGATAGTATTGTTGGACATTGCTTTATACGACATTTGGTGGCTCCTAAAAGAGCCGTTGGTTTGTTTCATCAAGAGCGACTAGCTCACTTGCTGCTGGTAAACTTCGTTACGGCCTTGGTACCCTCGCTGACGGCGTGCTTTGCCAATTCTCCGGGCAGAAGCAGCCTGATGGCGGTTTGGATCTCGCGGGAACTAATGGTGGACTTCTTGTTGTAGTGGGCCAGGCGGGAAGATTCCGTGGCGATGCGCTCGAAGATGTCGTTCACGAAGGAGTTCATGATGCCCATGGCTTTGCTGGAGATGCCCGTGTCAGGGTGCACCTGCTTCAAGACCTTGTAGATGTAGATCGCATAGCTCTCCTTTCTTCTAGTCCGCTTCTTGTTCTTGCCTGAACCATCAGCCGTCCCGGACTTAGCCTTGCCTGCTCTCTTCTCACCCTTTTTCGCGGCCGGTACTTTCGGTGCCATGAGTTCTCAGTTATTGAATATTCGCTTTGATTCTAGAAATCAGCTACGATAACTCAGGCTAGCGCAATTTCTATTTATGTCAACAAATTCAATAGGATTAATTAGTATGCGGATCACAATTGCCGTGCTTTTTACCGATTGGTTATTAGTTAAAAAGTCCGATGCCGCTTTAAGAAAAAACCGAAAACAAAGGTAGTTTGCATATCTTTTGTGAAGCTACGGTCGCGTCTTGATTGGTGCGTTTTGATCCGCGAAAGACAGCATAAACAAAATAAATTTGGGGTTCATAGATTTTAGCGAACACATTGATTTCTCTCGACTCGAGTTCTTGAAAAAAATGACCGGACGCGGAAAAGGTAAAGCTCAGGGCACCAAGTCAAAGTCTCGTTCATCCCGAGCAGGTCTTCAGTTTCCTGTCGGTCGTATTCATCGTCTCCTTCGTAAGGGCAACTACGCCGAGCGTGTTGGCGCTGGTGCTCCAGTGTACTTGGCTGCGGTGCTGGAATATCTGAGTGCCGAAATTCTCGAGTTAGCCGGAAACGCTGCACGGGACAACAAGAAAACCAGAATTATTCCTCGACACCTTCAACTGGCTGTCCGAAATGACGAAGAGTTGAACAAACTGCTTGCCGGAGTCACCATCGCTCAGGGTGGTGTTCTCCCCAACATTCAAGCAGTGCTTTTACCCAAGAAAACCGAGAAGAAACAACATTAAGCTACAGGCTTACCACAAAAAACAAAAACGGCTCTTTTAGGAGCCACCAAATATCAAATAAAGTCATGGCCAATCAGCAAATAATTCATGTCTAGCAAACGATGTAACTTCAAAGAAGCACATTTATCGTTTTATAATTTCTAGTTTGCAACGAATAACACTCCCTATTTGCGTAAAGTGTGCGCTTTCTGAAAACTAACAAGCATAAAAAGTCACTTAATTGCGCAGCGCTGCGACTGCAATGTTGATCGCGTGCATGGTAAACTTGAAACTGTGCATGTTTGGCAAAGCAATGAAACAAATTGATTAAAAAAAATTACTTAAGTAAAAGTTTGACACTTACTGTGCTTGATATTGATCGCTGGGAATGAACTTCCGAAGACACGCGTAGACGCCAGCTGACATTTGATTTGGGTAATGCACGAGATAACCATCGGGCTGGAATAAATTCCTGCAAAAGAAGAAAATGTTGGCTTGATTCTTGAAAGAATAAACTGAGTCGATTATCCACTGATAAATTGACCTGGTAAAAGTGACAGCAGTCATAAAGGCTAAAACCCTTTTAGGGCGGCTGAAATGTACTTTTTATTCGCATTTCGCGTAAAGAAAGGTTTGTTCACGCAAGCAGTTAAAAATAATCCAGTGCTTAGCTGAAAACCACCCTGACCAATTTTATGTTCTCATGCCGTAACGTAATGTATCGTTGTTGTTTGTTTATTTTTAATGGTTGTCGTGTTTGTGTTTGTTTGTTTGTTTGTTTTTATTTCGCTGTAATCCCTGTGTTTGTTTATCTAAGGTGTGTAAATTTGGTGTGTATTTCAAGGTTACCAAACTGTCTGTATGTCTGTGCGGGAAATCGGTTTGGAGATAAGCACTTTATTGGTCACAACTTTTGCGTGAGTTGTTGGCTCCTAAAAGAGCCGTTTGTTTTGTAGACTTGTAGCTACGGAACGCTTTAACCACCAAATCCGTACAGAGTACGTCCTTGGCGTTTGAGAGCGTACACCACATCCATGGCGGTAACGGTCTTTCGCTTGGCGTGCTCGGTATAGGTCACAGCATCACGGATGACGTTCTCAAGGAAAACTTTGAGAACACCACGAGTCTCCTCGTAGATTAGCCCAGAAATACGCTTGACACCTCCACGGCGGGCAAGGCGACGGATAGCTGGCTTGGTGATTCCCTGTATGTTATCTCGTAGAATTTTTCGGTGACGCTTAGCGCCTCCTTTGCCTAAACCTTTGCCTCCTTTACCGCGTCCTGACATGTTAGCAAATTTTCGGATTGGAATTTCGAAACAATGAGTTGTTGCCGCCTGACCGGATTATCTAATACCTTTTTGCCGTACCTCTCAGAAAACATGACTTTTTTTTCGTAATATATACAGATAAACAAAGCAAATGCAACTTTTTTGTAGGGCGGTCTCGGAATGTTTTAATGAAAACAAATACATCTAACTCCGCACCAATCACATCGCAAGTTATATGATCCAATCAGAATACAGGAGTTTCGCAATAAATCGAGCCCCTCCAAAATTTGCGACAAACGCAAGTTTTGTGAGCGATTTAGTATTTTCGCGAACGTTGTTAGCAGTCATGGCTCGTACAAAGCAAACAGCTCGAAAGTCAACCGGTGGAAAAGCACCTCGCAAGCAGTTAGCTACCAAAGCGGCGAGAAAAAGCGCTCCTGCTACCGGCGGAGTTAAGAAACCTCACCGTTACAGGCCCGGTACCGTCGCTCTTCGAGAAATCCGTCGCTATCAGAAATCTACCGAACTGTTGATCCGCAAGTTGCCGTTCCAGCGTCTCGTTCGAGAAATCGCACAGGATTTCAAAACCGACTTGCGGTTTCAAAGCTCCGCTGTGTTGGCTCTTCAAGAGGCTAGCGAAGCCTACTTGGTCGGTCTGTTCGAGGACACCAACCTGTGTGCCATCCACGCCAAACGTGTCACCATAATGCCCAAGGACATCCAGCTGGCCCGTCGAATTCGCGGAGAACGTGCTTAAGTCAATCATCCGAGAGCACCACAACAAACGGCTCCTTTAGGAGCCACCACTCGAATAAAAAGTCAGTGGCCAATTACTTGTGACTTATGTGTCTCTTAACTGAAGTTTGGTTTCGAGCAACTCAGATAAGCTCGGTCTGATCTATGAAAGAGAGTGAAAACAGCGCAAATAACAAGAAGAAATGGTAATTTAGCTGGAAATTGAGCGCGCTTTGTGCTGTCATGTCTGTGCGCGCGTAGCTTTTAGGACAAAACAACACTCGTTTTTTTTTTCTTGAATTATCACAAGCAATAATATTACCACTCATTTAAACAAGGGCAGCGTCATATCATAAACCTAACAATAAAATCCTAGGCGCTGCAGCACTCTCAAAATAACTCAGCTGCCTTCGAAAGAACATGTAATTAAACGCGCGTTCTAACGAGTTAGACATAATTGATGACGACATCGTTAGCACTTTGTTGCGTCTGTGAGCGCGTGCGATCTGTTTGAAAACTTTGATTTCTCAAAACGCATGGTTTTTACGGGACATTTCTCTACAAATGTAAGTAGCGATACGTTGTTATACAAGCACGACATAGAAAGTGCTTTCAAGTTGCCTTGTTCTCTATACAGCATGAAAAAAATCGGCGAAAATACTACTTTGAAGCGCTCTCGTCTGTTCATGAAGTGCGTGGCAAGAAAAGAAAGACAGGATGAAGGCTTTGTTAAGTCGTCCATCAATGCAAAAAGACACGAGATCGAGTTATAAAATATGAGGTTTTGAAACACGCCCCCAGCGCGAATGTGTTTTTGCGAAGTTTGGTATTTTTCTTCTGGTTTTGGAAGGGCGATCTTGCACAAAATGCCGCGTAATGACTAAAGAATGTTGTGTATACTTAAGCTATCGGCTCTCCAGGCTGTTAAAAACACTCTAATCGTCCCACTCGTTTGCCTCATGGAGCAGTGTACATAATTCTACAACTGAAATCAGTTTCAAAAAACACAAAATGTAACGAGACCGGAAAATTATCGAGTCTTGAACGGGGCAAAGAAGCACAACATAGCCTTAGTTAAACACGTTCGTAAAGCCTAGTAGTAGCGGTTTGCTCCCTCTGCGGTCCGCTTATAGAAGTAAAAACTTTACAACGCAGACAATCGACATCTCGCAAAGCGAACGGAGTTGACAGAAGTTTAACAGAATGTCTGACAACAGCGGAAAGAAAAAGGAAGGCGCTACAAAGCCTGTCGAACATCCCAAATATACCGAAATGATCAAGGCTGCCATTGTCGCTCTTAAGGAGAGAAATGGCTCGTCGCTTCAAGCCATCGAAAAGTACATCAAGTGCAACTACAAAGTGGGAGATAGGGCACACCAATACATCAAGCAAGCTCTAAAACGGGGCGAAGTCAGTGGGAAATTCATTCACACGAAAGGCGTGGGAGCCTCGGGATCCTTCAAGGTCAACAAGGAGGAGGAGAAGAAAGCAGCGAAAAAGTCAGTCCCGGCAAAGAAGAAGCCCGCCGCTGCTAAGTCAGAAAAGAAGACCAAAACACCAGCGGCTAAAATATCCCCGGCAAAGAAAAAACCCGCTGCTAAGCCTAAGCCTGCCAAGAAAGAGAAGAAATCCACCACAAAGCAGAGAGCTTCAGTCCCAAAGAACAGCACAGCCAAGAAGCCGTCAGCAAAGAAGTCGAAGGAGAACACAAAGGCGCCTACTAGAAAGCCGGCAGCCAAGAAAGTTAGCAAGAAGTGAACACGCACCACTTTAACAAAACGGCTCCTTTAGGAGCCACCAAATAAAGAAAAGCAATGATCAGCCTTCAATGATTTGACACAATAGCACACCCCTCCCTTTTAGTGTACCATTGCCCACCCATACCGAATCATATCGGAAACTAGAGCGGCTAATTTAATTGTCTGGATATCACAGACAGACCAGAGATACCAAATGCTTAGAGGGAAATAAAAAGAGTACGCGTAGTTTTACGGCCACTGGAAGCAGGTCAATTTCTGTAATATCGCTGTTGCTCGCAAATCAGTGAACTTAATGCACCACAAGAAAAAACAAAACAAAACAAAACACACAAACAAACAATACAAAAGTCAAACCAAACCAAACAAACCACACACACACACACACACACACACACACCGTGGTATCGTGTGTATGGGTAATGCACAGTTATATGTATATCGGGAATTATAATTATTGCTTTTTTGTTCGTCGCGATTCAATGTTCGCGGAAAAGCTGGAGCAACTAAGACTTTTTTCGTCTGTGAGCGTCTGCCTACTTTATAGCGGGATAGGGGTTTTGATAGTATTGTTGGACATTGCTTTATACGACATTTGGTGGCTCCTAAAAGAGCCGTTGGTTTGTTTCATCAAGAGCGACTAGCTCACTTGCTGCTGGTAAACTTCGTTACGGCCTTGGTACCCTCGCTGACGGCGTGCTTTGCCAATTCTCCGGGCAGAAGCAGCCTGATGGCGGTTTGGATCTCGCGGGAACTAATGGTGGACTTCTTGTTGTAGTGGGCCAGGCGGGAAGATTCCGTGGCGATGCGCTCGAAGATGTCGTTCACGAAGGAGTTCATGATGCCCATGGCTTTGCTGGAGATGCCCGTGTCAGGGTGCACCTGCTTCAAGACCTTGTAGATGTAGATCGCATAGCTCTCCTTTCTTCTAGTCCGCTTCTTGTTCTTGCCTGAACCATCAGCCGTCCCGGACTTAGCCTTGCCTGCTCTCTTCTCACCCTTTTTCGCGGCCGGTACTTTCGGTGCCATGAGTTCTCAGTTATTGAATATTCGCTTTGATTCTAGAAATCAGCTACGATAACTCAGGCTAGCGCAATTTCTATTTATGTCAACAAATTCAATAGGATTAATTAGTATGCGGATCACAATTGCCGTGCTTTTTACCGATTGGTTATTAGTTAAAAAGTCCGATGCCGCTTTACGAAAAAACCGAAAACAAAGGTAGTTTGCATATCTTTTGTGAAGCTACGGTCGCGTCTTGATTGGTGCGTTTTGATCCGCGAAAGACAGCATAAACAAAATAAATTTGGGGTTCATAGATTTTAGCGAACACATTGATTTCTCTCGACTCGAGTTCTTGAAAAAAATGACCGGACGCGGAAAAGGTAAAGCTCAGGGCACCAAGTCAAAGTCTCGTTCATCCCGAGCAGGTCTTCAGTTTCCTGTCGGTCGTATTCATCGTCTCCTTCGTAAGGGCAACTACGCCGAGCGTGTTGGCGCTGGTGCTCCAGTGTACTTGGCTGCGGTGCTGGAATATCTGAGTGCCGAAATTCTCGAGTTAGCCGGAAACGCTGCACGGGACAACAAGAAAACCAGAATTATTCCTCGACACCTTCAACTGGCTGTCCGAAATGACGAAGAGTTGAACAAACTGCTTGCCGGAGTCACCATCGCTCAGGGTGGTGTTCTCCCCAACATTCAAGCAGTGCTTTTACCCAAGAAAACCGAGAAGAAACAACATTAAGCTACAGGCTTACCACAAAAAACAAAAACGGCTCTTTTAGGAGCCACCAAATATCAAATAAAGTCATGGCCAATCAGCAAATAATTCATGTCTAGCAAACGATGTAACTTCAAAGAAGCACATTTATCGTTTTATAATTTCTAGTTTGCAACGAATAACACTCCCTATTTGCGTAAAGTGTGCGCTTTCTGAAAACTAACAAGCATAAAAAGTCACTTAATTGCGCAGCGCTGCGACTGCAATGTTGATCGCGTGCATGGTAAACTTGAAACTGTGCATGTTTGGCAAAGCAATGAAACAAATTGATTAAAAAAAATTACTTAAGTAAAAGTTTGACACTTACTGTGCTTGATATTGATCGCTGGGAATGAACTTCCGAAGACACGCGTAGACGCCAGCTGACATTTGATTTGGGTAATGCACGAGATAACCATCGGGCTGGAATAAATTCCTGCAAAAGAAGAAAATGTTGGCTTGATTCTTGAAAGAATAAACTGAGTCGATTATCCACTGATAAATTGACCTGGTAAAAGTGACAGCAGTCATAAAGGCTAAAACCCTTTTAGGGCGGCTGAAATGTACTTTTTATTCGCATTTCGCGTAAAGAAAGGTTTGTTCACGCAAGCAGTTAAAAATAATCCAGTGCTTAGCTGAAAACCACCCTGACCAATTTTATGTTCTCATGCCGTAACGTAATGTATCGTTGTTGTTTGTTTATTTTTAATGGTTGTCGTGTTTGTGTTTGTTTGTTTGTTTGTTTTTATTTCGCTGTAATCCCTGTGTTTGTTTATCTAAGGTGTGTAAATTTGGTGTGTATTTCAAGGTTACCAAACTGTCTGTATGTCTGTGCGGGAAATCGGTTTGGAGATAAGCACTTTATTGGTCACAACTTTTGCGTGAGTTGTTGGCTCCTAAAAGAGCCGTTTGTTTTGTAGACTTGTAGCTACGGAACGCTTTAACCACCAAATCCGTACAGAGTACGTCCTTGGCGTTTGAGAGCGTACACCACATCCATGGCGGTAACGGTCTTTCGCTTGGCGTGCTCGGTATAGGTCACAGCATCACGGATGACGTTCTCAAGGAAAACTTTGAGAACACCACGAGTCTCCTCGTAGATTAGCCCAGAAATACGCTTGACACCTCCACGGCGGGCAAGGCGACGGATAGCTGGCTTGGTGATTCCCTGTATGTTATCTCGTAGAATTTTTCGGTGACGCTTAGCGCCTCCTTTGCCTAAACCTTTGCCTCCTTTACCGCGTCCTGACATGTTAGCAAATTTTCGGATTGGAATTTCGAAAGAATGAGTTGTTGCCGCCTGACCGGATTATCTAATACCTTTTTGCCGTACCTCTCAGAAAACATGACTTTTTTTTCGTAATATATACAGATAAACAAAGCAAATGCAAATTTTTTGTAGGGCGGTCTCGGAATGTTTTAATGAAAACAAATACATCTAACTCCGCACCAATCACATCGCAAGTTATATGATCCAATCAGAATACAGGAGTTTCGCAATAAATCGAGCCCCTCCAAAATTTGCGACAAACGCAAGTTTTGTGAGCGATTTAGTATTTTCGCGAACGTTGTTAGCAGTCATGGCTCGTACAAAGCAAACAGCTCGAAAGTCAACCGGTGGAAAAGCACCTCGCAAGCAGTTAGCTACCAAAGCGGCGAGAAAAAGCGCTCCTGCTACCGGCGGAGTTAAGAAACCTCACCGTTACAGGCCCGGTACCGTCGCTCTTCGAGAAATCCGTCGCTATCAGAAATCTACCGAACTGTTGATCCGCAAGTTGCCGTTCCAGCGTCTCGTTCGAGAAATCGCACAGGATTTCAAAACCGACTTGCGGTTTCAAAGCTCCGCTGTGTTGGCTCTTCAAGAGGCTAGCGAAGCCTACTTGGTCGGTCTGTTCGAGGACACCAACCTGTGTGCCATCCACGCCAAACGTGTCACCATAATGCCCAAGGACATCCAGCTGGCCCGTCGAATTCGCGGAGAACGTGCTTAAGTCAATCATCCGAGAGCACCACAACAAACGGCTCCTTTAGGAGCCACCACTCGAATAAAAAGTCAGTGGCCAATTACTTGTGACTTATGTGTCTCTTAACTGAAGTTTGGTTTCGAGCAACTCAGATAAGCTCGGTCTGATCTATGAAAGAGAGTGAAAACAGCGCAAATAACAAGAAGAAATGGTAATTTAGCTGGAAATTGAGCGCGCTTTGTGCTGTCATGTCTGTGCGCGCGTAGCTTTTAGGACAAAACAACACTCGTTTTTTTTTTTCTCGAATTATCACAAGCAATAATATTACCACTCATTTAAACAAGGGCAGCGTCATATCATAAACCTAACAATAAAATCCTAGGCGCTGCAGCACTCTCAAAATAACTAAGCTGCCTTCGAAAGAACATGTAATTAAACGCGCGTTCTAACGAGTTAGACATAATTGATGACGACATCGTTAGCACTTTGTTGCGTCTGTGAGCGCGTGCGATCTGTTTGAAAACTTTGATTTCTCAAAACGCAGGGTTTTTACGGGACATTTCTCTACAAATGTAAGTAGCGATACGTTGTTATACAAGCACGACATAGAAAGTGCTTTCAAGTTGCCTTGTTCTCTATACAGCATGAAAAAAATCGGCGAAAATACTACTTTGAAGCGCTCTCGTCTGTTCATGAAGTGCGTGGCAAGAAAAGAAAGACAGGATGAAGGCTTTGTTAAGTCGTCCATCAATGCAAAAAGACACGAGATCGAGTTATAAAATATGAGGTTTTGAAACACGCCCCCAGCGCGAATGTGTTTTTGCGAAGTTTGGTATTTTTCTTCTGGTTTTGGAAGGGCGATCTTGCACAAAATGCCGCGTAATGACTAAAGAATGTTGTGTATACTTAAGCTATCGGCTCTCCAGGCTGTTAAAAACACTCTAATCGTCCCACTCGTTTGCCTCATGGAGCAGTGTACATAATTCTACAACTGAAATCAGTTTCAAAAAACACAAAATGTAACGAGACCGGAAAATTATCGAGTCTTGAACGGGGCAAAGAAGCACAACATAGCCTTAGTTAAACACGTTCGTAAAGCCTAGTAGTAGCGGTTTGCTCCCTCTGCGGTCCGCTTATAGAAGTAAAAACTTTACAACGCAGACAATCGACATCTCGCAAAGCGAACGGAGTTGACAGAAGTTTAACAGAATGTCTGACAACAGCGGAAAGAAAAAGGAAGGCGCTACAAAGCCTGTCGAACATCCCAAATATACCGAAATGATCAAGGCTGCCATTGTCGCTCTTAAGGAGAGAAATGGCTCGTCGCTTCAAGCCATCGAAAAGTACATCAAGTGCAACTACAAAGTGGGAGATAGGGCACACCAATACATCAAGCAAGCTCTAAAACGGGGCGAAGTCAGTGGGAAATTCATTCACACGAAAGGCGTGGGAGCCTCGGGATCCTTCAAGGTCAACAAGGAGGAGGAGAAGAAAGCAGCGAAAAAGTCAGTCCCGGCAAAGAAGAAGCCCGCCGCTGCTAAGTCAGAAAAGAAGACCAAAACACCAGCGGCTAAAATATCCCCGGCAAAGAAAAAACCCGCTGCTAAGCCTAAGCCTGCCAAGAAAGAGAAGAAATCCACCACAAAGCAGAGAGCTTCAGTCCCAAAGAACAGCACAGCCAAGAAGCCGTCAGCAAAGAAGTCGAAGGAGAACACAAAGGCGCCTACTAGAAAGCCGGCAGCCAAGAAAGTTAGCAAGAAGTGAACACGCACCACTTTAACAAAACGGCTCCTTTAGGAGCCACCAAATAAAGAAAAGCAATGATCAGCCTTCAATGATTTGACACAATAGCACACCCCTCCCTTTTAGTGTACCATTGCCCACCCATACCGAATCATATCGGAAACTAGAGCGGCTAATTTAATTGTCTGGATATCACAGACAGACCAGAGATACCAAATGCTTAGAGGGAAATAAAAAGAGTACGCGTAGTTTTACGGCCACTGGAAGCAGGTCAATTTCTGTAATATCGCTGTTGCTCGCAAATCAGTGAACTTAATGCACCACAAGAAAAAAAAAACAAAACAAAACACACAAACAAACAATACAAAAGTCAAACCAAACCAAACAAACCACACACACACACACACACACACACACCGTGGTATCGTGTGTATGGGTAATGCACAGTTATATGTATATCGGGAATTATAATTATTGCTTTTTTGTTCGTCGCGATTCAATGTTCGCGGAAAAGCTGGAGCAACTAAGACTTTTTTCGTCTGTGAGCGTCTGCCTACTTTATAGCGGGATAGGGGTTTTGATAGTATTGTTGGACATTGCTTTATACGACATTTGGTGGCTCCTAAAAGAGCCGTTGGTTTGTTTCATCAAGAGCGACTAGCTCACTTGCTGCTGGTAAACTTCGTTACGGCCTTGGTACCCTCGCTGACGGCGTGCTTTGCCAATTCTCCGGGCAGAAGCAGCCTGATGGCGGTTTGGATCTCGCGGGAACTAATGGTGGACTTCTTGTTGTAGTGGGCCAGGCGGGAAGATTCCGTGGCGATGCGCTCGAAGATGTCGTTCACGAAGGAGTTCATGATGCCCATGGCTTTGCTGGAGATGCCCGTGTCAGGGTGCACCTGCTTCAAGACCTTGTAGATGTAGATCGCATAGCTCTCCTTTCTTCTAGTCCGCTTCTTGTTCTTGCCTGAACCATCAGCCGTCCCGGACTTAGCCTTGCCTGCTCTCTTCTCACCCTTTTTCGCGGCCGGTACTTTCGGTGCCATGAGTTCTCAGTTATTGAATATTCGCTTTGATTCTAGAAATCAGCTACGATAACTCAGGCTAGCGCAATTTCTATTTATGTCAACAAATTCAATAGGATTAATTAGTATGCGGATCACAATTGCCGTGCTTTTTACCGATTGGTTATTAGTTAAAAAGTCCGATGCCGCTTTAAGAAAAAACCGAAAACAAAGGTAGTTTGCATATCTTTTGTGAAGCTACGGTCGCGTCTTGATTGGTGCGTTTTGATCCGCGAAAGACAGCATAAACAAAATAAATTTGGGGTTCATAGATTTTAGCGAACACATTGATTTCTCTCGACTCGAGTTCTTGAAAAAAATGACCGGACGCGGAAAAGGTAAAGCTCAGGGCACCAAGTCAAAGTCTCGTTCATCCCGAGCAGGTCTTCAGTTTCCTGTCGGTCGTATTCATCGTCTCCTTCGTAAGGGCAACTACGCCGAGCGTGTTGGCGCTGGTGCTCCAGTGTACTTGGCTGCGGTGCTGGAATATCTGAGTGCCGAAATTCTCGAGTTAGCCGGAAACGCTGCACGGGACAACAAGAAAACCAGAATTATTCCTCGACACCTTCAACTGGCTGTCCGAAATGACGAAGAGTTGAACAAACTGCTTGCCGGAGTCACCATCGCTCAGGGTGGTGTTCTCCCCAACATTCAAGCAGTGCTTTTACCCAAGAAAACCGAGAAGAAACAACATTAAGCTACAGGCTTACCACAAAAAACAAAAACGGCTCTTTTAGGAGCCACCAAATATCAAATAAAGTCATGGCCAATCAGCAAATAATTCATGTCTAGCAAACGATGTAACTTCAAAGAAGCACATTTATCGTTTTATAATTTCTAGTTTGCAACGAATAACACTCCCTATTTGCGTAAAGTGTGCGCTTTCTGAAAACTAACAAGCATAAAAAGTCACTTAATTGCGCAGCGCTGCGACTGCAATGTTGATCGCGTGCATGGTAAACTTGAAACTGTGCATGTTTGGCAAAGCAATGAAACAAATTGATTAAAAAAAATTACTTAAGTAAAAGTTTGACACTTACTGTGCTTGATATTGATCGCTGGGAATGAACTTCCGAAGACACGCGTAGACGCCAGCTGACATTTGATTTGGGTAATGCACGAGATAACCATCGGGCTGGAATAAATTCCTGCAAAAGAAGAAAATGTTGGCTTGATTCTTGAAAGAATAAACTGAGTCGATTATCCACTGATAAATTGACCTGGTAAAAGTGACAGCAGTCATAAAGGCTAAAACCCTTTTAGGGCGGCTGAAATGTACTTTTTATTCGCATTTCGCGTAAAGAAAGGTTTGTTCACGCAAGCAGTTAAAAATAATCCAGTGCTTAGCTGAAAACCACCCTGACCAATTTTATGTTCGATAAACAAAGCAAATGCAAATTTTTTGTAGGGCGGTCTCGGAATGTTTTAATGAAAACAAATACATCTAACTCCGCACCAATCACATCGCAAGTTATATGATCCAATCAGAATACAGGAGTTTCGCAATAAATCGAGCCCCTCCAAAATTTGCGACAAACGCAAGTTTTGTGAGCGATTTAGTATTTTCGCGAACGTTGTTAGCAGTCATGGCTCGTACAAAGCAAACAGCTCGAAAGTCAACCGGTGGAAAAGCACCTCGCAAGCAGTTAGCTACCAAAGCGGCGAGAAAAAGCGCTCCTGCTACCGGCGGAGTTAAGAAACCTCACCGTTACAGGCCCGGTACCGTCGCTCTTCGAGAAATCCGTCGCTATCAGAAATCTACCGAACTATTGATCCGCAAGTTGCCGTTCCAGCGTCTCGTTCGAGAAATCGCACAGGATTTCAAAACCGACTTGCGGTTTCAAAGCTCCGCTGTGTTGGCTCTTCAAGAGGCTAGCGAAGCCTACTTGGTCGGTCTGTTCGAGGACACCAACCTGTGTGCCATCCACGCCAAACGTGTCACCATAATGCCCAAGGACATCCAGCTGGCCCGTCGAATTCGCGGAGAACGTGCTTAAGTCAATCATCCGAGAGCACCACAACAAACGGCTCCTTTAGGAGCCACCACTCGAATAAAAAGTCAGTGGCCAATTACTTGTGACTTATGTGTCTCTTAACTGAAGTTTGGTTTCGAGCAACTCAGATAAGCTCGGTCTGATCTATGAAAGAGAGTGAAAACAGCGCAAATAACAAGAAGAAATGGTAATTTAGCTGGAAATTGAGCGCGCTTTGTGCTGTCATGTCTGTGCGCGCGTAGCTTTTAGGACAAAACAACACTCGTTTTTTTTTTCTCGAATTATCACAAGCAATAATATTACCACTCATTTAAACAAGGGCAGCGTCATATCATAAACCTAACAATAAAATCCTAGGCGCTGCAGCACTCTCAAAATAACTCAGCTGCCTTCGAAAGAACATGTAATTAAACGCGCGTTCTAACGAGTTAGACATAATTGATGACGACATCGTTAGCACTTTGTTGCGTCTGTGAGCGCGTGCGATCTGTTTGAAAACTTTGATTTCTCAAAACGCAGGGTTTTTACGGGACATTTCTCTACAAATGTAAGTAGCGATACGTTGTTATACAAGCACGACATAGAAAGTGCTTTCAAGTTGCCTTGTTCTCTATACAGCATGAAAAAAATCGGCGAAAATACTACTTTGAAGCGCTCTCGTCTGTTCATGAAGTGCGTGGCAAGAAAAGAAAGACAGGATGAAGGCTTTGTTAAGTCGTCCATCAATGCAAAAAGACACGAGATCGAGTTATAAAATATGAGGTTTTGAAACACGCCCCCAGCGCGAATGTGTTTTTGCGAAGTTTGGTATTTTTCTTCTGGTTTTGGAAGGGCGATCTTGCACAAAATGCCGCGTAATGACTAAAGAATGTTGTGTATACTTAAGCTATCGGCTCTCCAGGCTGTTAAAAACACTCTAATCGTCCCACTCGTTTGCCTCATGGAGCAGTGTACATAATTCTACAACTGAAATCAGTTTCAAAAAACACAAAATGTAACGAGACCGGAAAATTATCGAGTCTTGAACGGGGCAAAGAAGCACAACATAGCCTTAGTTAAACACGTTCGTAAAGCCTAGTAGTAGCGGTTTGCTCCCTCTGCGGTCCGCTTATAGAAGTAAAAACTTTACAACGCAGACAATCGACATCTCGCAAAGCGAACGGAGTTGACAGAAGTTTAACAGAATGTCTGACAACAGCGGAAAGAAAAAGGAAGGCGCTACAAAGCCTGTCGAACATCCCAAATATACCGAAATGATCAAGGCTGCCATTGTCGCTCTTAAGGAGAGAAATGGCTCGTCGCTTCAAGCCATCGAAAAGTACATCAAGTGCAACTACAAAGTGGGAGATAGGGCACACCAATACATCAAGCAAGCTCTAAAACGGGGCGAAGTCAGTGGGAAATTCATTCACACGAAAGGCGTGGGAGCCTCGGGATCCTTCAAGGTCAACAAGGAGGAGGAGAAGAAAGCAGCGAAAAAGTCAGTCCCGGACTTCCCAAATATACCGGCGTGCTTTGCCAATTCTCCGGGCAGAAGCAGCCTGATGGCGGTTTGGATCTCGCGGGAACTAATGGTGGACTTCTTGTTGTAGTGGGCCAGGCGGGAAGATTCCGTGGCGATGCGCTCGAAGGTGTCGTTCACGAAGGAGTTCATGATGCCCATGGCTTTGCTGGAGATGCCCGTGTCAGGGTGCACCTGCTTCAAGACCTTGTAGATGTAGATCGCATAGCTCTCCTTTCTTCTAGTCCGCTTCTTGTTCTTGCCTGAACCATCAGCCGTCCCGGACTTAGCCTTGCCTGCTCTCTTCTCACCCTTTTTCGCGGCCGGTACTTTCGGTGCCATGAGTTCTCAGTTATTGAATATTCGCTTTGATTCTAGAAATCAGCTACGATAACTCAGGCTAGCGCAATTTCTATTTATGTCAACAAATTCAATAGGATTAATTAGTATGCGGATCACAATTGCCGTGCTTTTTACCGATTGGTTATTAGTTAAAAAGTCCGATGCCGCTTTAAGAAAAAACCGAAAACAAAGGTAGTTTGCATATCTTTTGTGAAGCTACGGTCGCGTCTTGATTGGTGCGTTTTGATCCGCGAAAGACAGCATAAACAAAATAAATTTGGGGTTCATAGATTTTAGCGAACACATTGATTTCTCTCGACTCGAGTTCTTGAAAAAAATGACCGGACGCGGAAAAGGTAAAGCTCAGGGCACCAAGTCAAAGTCTCGTTCATCCCGAGCAGGTCTTCAGTTTCCTGTCGGTCGTATTCATCGTCTCCTTCGTAAGGGCAACTACGCCGAGCGTGTTGGCGCTGGTGCTCCAGTGTACTTGGCTGCGGTGCTGGAATATCTGAGTGCCGAAATTCTCGAGTTAGCCGGAAACGCTGCACGGGACAACAAGAAAACCAGAATTATTCCTCGACACCTTCAACTGGCTGTCCGAAATGACGAAGAGTTGAACAAACTGCTTGCCGGAGTCACCATCGCTCAGGGTGGTGTTCTCCCCAACATTCAAGCAGTGCTTTTACCCAAGAAAACCGAGAAGAAACAACATTAAGCTACAGGCTTACCACAAAAAACAAAAACGGCTCTTTTAGGAGCCACCAAATATCAAATAAAGTCATGGCCAATCAGCAAATAATTCATGTCTAGCAAACGATGTAACTTCAAAGAAGCACATTTATCGTTTTATAATTTCTAGTTTGCAACGAATAACACTCCCTATTTGCGTAAAGTGTGCGCTTTCTGAAAACTAACAAGCATAAAAAGTCACTTAATTGCGCAGCGCTGCGACTGCAATGTTGATCGCGTGCATGGTAAACTTGAAACTGTGCATGTTTGGCAAAGCAATGAAACAAATTGATTAAAAAAAATTACTTAAGTAAAAGTTTGACACTTACTGTGCTTGATATTGATCGCTGGGAATGAACTTCCGAAGACACGCGTAGACGCCAGCTGACATTTGATTTGGGTAATGCACGAGATAACCATCGGGCTGGAATAAATTCCTGCAAAAGAAGAAAATGTTGGCTTGATTCTTGAAAGAATAAACTGAGTCGATTATCCACTGATAAATTGACCTGGTAAAAGTGACAGCAGTCATAAAGGCTAAAACCCTTTTAGGGCGGCTGAAATGTACTTTTTATTCGCATTTCGCGTAAAGAAAGGTTTGTTCACGCAAGCAGTTAAAAATAATCCAGTGCTTAGCTGAAAACCACCCTGACCAATTTTATGTTCTCATGCCGTAACGTAATGTATCGTTGTTGTTTGTTTATTTTTAATGGTTGTCGTGTTTGTGTTTGTTTGTTTGTTTGTTTGTTTTTATTTCGCTGTAATCCCTGTGTTTGTTTATCTAAGGTGTGTAAATTTGGTGTGTATTTCAAGGTTACCAAACTGTCTGTATGTCTGTGCGGGAAATCGGTTTGGAGATAAGAAAGCCCAGAAATACGCTTGACACCTCCACGGCGGGCAAGGCGACGGATAGCTGGCTTGGTGATTCCCTGTATGTTATCTCGTAGAATTTTTCGGTGACGCTTAGCGCCTCCTTTGCCTAAACCTTTGCCTCCTTTACCGCGTCCTGACATGTTAGCAAATTTTCGGATTGGAATTTCGAAACAATGAGTTGTTGCCGCCTGACCGGATTATCTAATACCTTTTTGCCGTACCTCTCAGAAAACATGACTTTTTTTTCGTAATATATACAGATAAACAAAGCAAATGCAAATTTTTTGTAGGGCGGTCTCGGAATGTTTTAATGAAAACAAATACATCTAACTCCGCACCAATCACATCGCAAGTTATATGATCCAATCAGAATACAGGAGTTTCGCAATAAATCGAGCCCCTCCAAAATTTGCGACAAACGCAAGTTTTGTGAGCGATTTAGTATTTTCGCGAACGTTGTTAGCAGTCATGGCTCGTACAAAGCAAACAGCTCGAAAGTCAACCGGTGGAAAAGCACCTCGCAAGCAGTTAGCTACCAAAGCGGCGAGAAAAAGCGCTCCTGCTACCGGCGGAGTTAAGAAACCTCACCGTTACAGGCCCGGTACCGTCGCTCTTCGAGAAATCCGTCGCTATCAGAAATCTACCGAACTGTTGATCCGCAAGTTGCCGTTCCAGCGTCTCGTTCGAGAAATCGCACAGGATTTCAAAACCGACTTGCGGTTTCAAAGCTCCGCTGTGTTGGCTCTTCAAGAGGCTAGCGAAGCCTACTTGGTCGGTCTGTTCGAGGACACCAACCTGTGTGCCATCCACGCCAAACGTGTCACCATAATGCCCAAGGACATCCAGCTGGCCCGTCGAATTCGCGGAGAACGTGCTTAAGTCAATCATCCGAGAGCACCACAACAAACGGCTCCTTTAGGAGCCACCACTCGAATAAAAAGTCAGTGGCCAATTACTTGTGACTTATGTGTCTCTTAACTGAAGTTTGGTTTCGAGCAACTCAGATAAGCTCGGTCTGATCTATGAAAGAGAGTGAAAACAGCGCAAATAACAAGAAGAAATGGTAATTTAGCTGGAAATTGAGCGCGCTTTGTGCTGTCATGTCTGTGCGCGCGTAGCTTTTAGGACAAAACAACACTCGTTTTTTTTTTCTCGAATTATCACAAGCAATAATATTACCACTCATTTAAACAAGGGCAGCGTCATATCATAAACCTAACAATAAAATCCTAGGCGCTGCAGCACTCTCAAAATAACTCAGCTGCCTTCGAAAGAACATGTAATTAAACGCGCGTTCTAACGAGTTAGACATAATTGATGACGACATCGTTAGCACTTTGTTGCGTCTGTGAGCGCGTGCGATCTGTTTGAAAACTTTGATTTCTCAAAACGCATGGTTTTTACGGGACATTTCTCTACAAATGTAAGTAGCGATACGTTGTTATACAAGCACGACATAGAAAGTGCTTTCAAGTTGCCTTGTTCTCTATACAGCATGAAAAAAATCGGCGAAAATACTACTTTGAAGCGCTCTCGTCTGTTCATGAAGTGCGTGGCAAGAAAAGAAAGACAGGATGAAGGCTTTGTTAAGTCGTCCATCAATGCAAAAAGACACGAGATCGAGTTATAAAATATGAGGTTTTGAAACACGCCCCCAGCGCGAATGTGTTTTTGCGAAGTTTGGTATTTTTCTTCTGGTTTTGGAAGGGCGATCTTGCACAAAATGCCGCGTAATGACTAAAGAATGTTGTGTATACTTAAGCTATCGGCTCTCCAGGCTGTTAAAAACACTCTAATCGTCCCACTCGTTTGCCTCATGGAGCAGTGTACATAATTCTACAACTGAAATCAGTTTCAAAAAACACAAAATGTAACGAGACCGGAAAATTATCGAGTCTTGAACGGGGCAAAGAAGCACAACATAGCCTTAGTTAAACACGTTCGTAAAGCCTAGTAGTAGCGGTTTGCTCCCTCTGCGGTCCGCTTATAGAAGTAAAAACTTTACAACGCAGACAATCGACATCTCGCAAAGCGAACGGAGTTGACAGAAGTTTAA
Source organism: Siderastrea radians (assembly GCA_964017195.1). Taxonomy (NCBI): domain Eukaryota; kingdom Metazoa; phylum Cnidaria; class Anthozoa; order Scleractinia; family Rhizangiidae; genus Siderastrea; species Siderastrea radians. The sequence continues at coordinate 24,610,426 of OZ024895.1, forward strand.
CAGAATGTCTGACAACAGCGGAAAGAAAAAGGAAGGCGCTACAAAGCCTGTCGAACATCCCAAATATACCGAAATGATCAAGGCTGCCATTGTCGCTCTTAAGGAGAGAAATGGCTCGTCGCTTCAAGCCATCGAAAAGTACATCAAGTGCAACTACAAAGTGGGAGATAGGGCACACCAATACATCAAGCAAGCTCTAAAACGGGGCGAAGTCAGTGGGAAATTCATTCACACGAAAGGCGTGGGAGCCTCGGGATCCTTCAAGGTCAACAAGGAGGAGGAGAAGAAAGCAGCGAAAAAGTCAGTCCCGGCAAAGAAGAAGCCCGCCGCTGCTAAGTCAGAAAAGAAGACCAAAACACCAGCGGCTAAAATATCCCCGGCAAAGAAAAAACCCGCTGCTAAGCCTAAGCCTGCCAAGAAAGAGAAGAAATCCACCACAAAGCAGAGAGCTTCAGTCCCAAAGAACAGCACAGCCAAGAAGCCGTCAGCAAAGAAGTCGAAGGAGAACACAAAGGCGCCTACTAGAAAGCCGGCAGCCAAGAAAGTTAGCAAGAAGTGAACACGCACCACTTTAACAAAACGGCTCCTTTAGGAGCCACCAAAGAAAGAAAAGCAATGATCAGCCTTCAATGATTTGACACAATAGCACACCCCTCCCTTTTAGTGTACCATTGCCCACCCATACCGAATCATATCGGAAACTAGAGCGGCTAATTTAATTGTCTGGATATCACAGACAGACCAGAGATACCAAATGCTTAGAGGGAAATAAAAAGAGTACGCGTAGTTTTACGGCCACTGGAAGCAGGTCAATTTCTGTAATATCGCTGTTGCTCGCAAATCAGTGAACTTAATGCACCACAAGAAAAAAAAAACAAAACAAAACACACAAACAAACAATACAAAAGTCAAACCAAACCAAACAAACCACACACACACACACACACACACACACACACCGTGGTATCGTGTGTATGGGTAATGCACAGTTATATGTATATCGGGAATTATAATTATTGCTTTTTTGTTCGTCGCGATTCAATGTTCGCGGAAAAGCTGGAGCAACTAAGACTTTTTTCGTCTGTGAGCGTCTGCCTACTTTATAGCGGGATAGGGGTTTTGATAGTATTGTTGGACATTGCTTTATACGACATTTGGTGGCTCCTAAAAGAGCCGTTGGTTTGTTTCATCAAGAGCGACTAGCTCACTTGCTGCTGGTAAACTTCGTTACGGCCTTGGTACCCTCGCTGACGGCGTGCTTTGCCATGGCCAATCAGCAAATAATTCATGTCTAGCAAACGATGTAACTTCAAAGAAGCACATTTATCGTTTTATAATTTCTAGTTTGCAACGAATAACACTCCCTATTTGCGTAAAGTGTGCGCTTTCTGAAAACTAACAAGCATAAAAAGTCACTTAATTGCGCAGCGCTGCGACTGCAATGTTGATCGCGTGCATGGTAAACTTGAAACTGTGCATGTTTGGCAAAGCAATGAAACAAATTGGGCCAGATAGAAAAGCTGGACTGGACTCTGGACTGGACTCTGGACTGGACTTTGGACTGGACTCTGGACTGGACTTTGGACTGACTTTTATTGACTTGAAATGAACTTAATGTTTTACTAATTAGTTAATAATTAAAGATAAAGTGAAAATTTTTTTCTCCATGAATATTTTTTCGGGACTAATTTGCAATATTTTTTTTTGTTTGTGCCGTTATGCACGATTTATATTTCTTCTGTAAAAGTTGTGCGGGAATTTTTTTTCGTATTTGCCCCCACCCCCCTCTTCCAAAAAGAATAAAAATAAAACAAAATGGTCCATCACTTAAATAAAAACAACTCAATTTAATTATGAACCAGTTTTTAGAAACATTTTAACAATTTACCAGAAAACCCACGCTCCTCCACGATAGCGCGCAGCTCGCGCGATATAATTTTCGATCTGCGTGGAGCCTGTTAGTGAATAAAAGACCTATTGTTTTCTTTTCTGGCTTGAAAGGTGTTGACAGATTGAAACCGAGGAGTAGAAGAACCGATTACTGCGCGGGTTACAATACGTGGTATGCCAACAAAATAAAGACATAAAATGGGGAAAACATTGTAGTACTTTAGTACAGCGACTGTAGTACGTGTTTGATTTTCAAATTCGTTGGTAAATCGGCCTTGTCCGATGAAAGGAAACTTCTGGTATCTGGATGAGAACTGTCAGTGAAAAGACGCTTTGTTTTTTTTTGAAATTCAATTCTGGAAATATCTGGAACATATAGGTAACTGACAGGCGCGTTAACAACCATCAAATAACAATCGCGTGCCGATTATTATTTTTTTTGAAGAGGGGGGTGGGGGCAAATACGAAAAAAAATTCCTGCACAACTTTTACAGAAGAAATATAAATCGTGCATAACGGCACAAAGCAAAAAAATATATATTGCAAATTAGTCCCGAAAAAATATTCATGCAGAAAAAAAATCACTTTATTTTTAATTATTAACTAATTAGTAAAACATTAAGTTCATTTCAAGTCAATAAAAGTCAGTCCAAAGTCCAGTCCAGAGTCCAGTCCAAAGTCCAGTCCAGAGTCCAGTCCAGAGTCCAGTCCAGCTTTTCTATCTGGCCAACAAATTGATTAAAAAAAATTACTTAAGTAAAAGTTTGACACTTACTGTGCTTGATATTGATCGCTGGGAATGAACTTCCGAAGACACGCGTAGACGCCAGCTGACATTTGATTTGGGTAATGCACGAGATAACCATCGGGCTGGAATAAATTCCTGCAAAAGAAGAAAATGTTGGCTTGATTCTTGAAAGAATAAACTGAGTCGATTATCCACTGATAAATTGACCTGGTAAAAGTGACAGCAGTCATAAAGGCTAAAACCCTTTTAGGGCGGCTGAAATGTACTTTTTATTCGCATTTCGCGTAAAGAAAGGTTTGTTCACGCAAGCAGTTAAAAATAATCCAGTGCTTAGCTGAAAACCACCCTGACCAATTTTATGTTCTCATGCCGTAACGTAATGTATCGTTGTTGTTTGTTTATTTTTAATGGTTGTCGTGTTTGTGTTTGTTTGTTTGTTTGTTTGTTTTTATTTCGCTGTAATCCCTGTGTTTGTTTATCTAAGGTGTGTAAATTTGGTGTGTATTTCAAGGTTACCAAACTGTCTGTATGTCTGTGCGGGAAATCGGTTTGGAGATAAGAAAGCCCAGAAATACGCTTGACACCTCCACGGCGGGCAAGGCGACGGATAGCTGGCTTGGTGATTCCCTGTATGTTATCTCGTAGAATTTTTCGGTGACGCTTAGCGCCTCCTTTGAAAAAAATCGGCGAAAATACTACTTTGAAGCGCTCTCGTCTGTTCATGAAGTGCGTGGCAAGAAAAGAAAGACAGGATGAAGGCTTTGTTAAGTCGTCCATCAATGCAAAAAGACACGAGATCGAGTTATAAAATATGAGGTTTTGAAACACGCCCCCAGCGCGAATGTGTTTTTGCGAAGTTTGGTATTTTTCTTCTGGTTTTGGAAGGGCGATCTTGCACAAAATGCCGCGTAATGACTAAAGAATGTTGTGTATACTTAAGCTATCGGCTCTCCAGGCTGTTAAAAACACTCTAATCGTCCCACTCGTTTGCCTCATGGAGCAGTGTACATAATTCTACAACTGAAATCAGTTTCAAAAAACACAAAATGTAACGAGACCGGAAAATTATCGAGTCTTGAACGGGGCAAAGAAGCACAACATAGCCTTAGTTAAACACGTTCGTAAAGCCTAGTAGTAGCGGTTTGCTCCCTCTGCGGTCCGCTTATAGAAGTAAAAACTTTACAACGCAGACAATCGACATCTCGCAAAGCGAACGGAGTTGACAGAAGTTTAACAGAATGTCTGACAACAGCGGAAAGAAAAAGGAAGGCGCTACAAAGCCTGTCGAACATCCCAAATATACCGAAATGATCAAGGCTGCCATTGTCGCTCTTAAGGAGAGAAATGGCTCGTCGCTTCAAGCCATCGAAAAGTACATCAAGTGCAACTACAAAGTGGGAGATAGGGCACACCAATACATCAAGCAAGCTCTAAAACGGGGCGAAGTCAGTGGGAAATTCATTCACACGAAAGGCGTGGGAGCCTCGGGATCCTTCAAGGTCAACAAGGAGGAGGAGAAGAAAGCAGCGAAAAAGTCAGTCCCGGCAAAGAAGAAGCCCGCCGCTGCTAAGTCAGAAAAGAAGACCAAAACACCAGCGGCTAAAATATCCCCGGCAAAGAAAAAACCCGCTGCTAAGCCTAAGCCTGCCAAGAAAGAGAAGAAATCCACCACAAAGCAGAGAGCTTCAGTCCCAAAGAACAGCACAGCCAAGAAGCCGTCAGCAAAGAAGTCGAAGGAGAACACAAAGGCGCCTACTAGAAAGCCGGCAGCCAAGAAAGTTAGCAAGAAGTGAACACGCACCACTTTAACAAAACGGCTCCTTTAGGAGCCACCAAATAAAGAAAAGCAATGATCAGCCTTCAATGATTTGACACAATAGCACACCCCTCCCTTTTAGTGTACCATTGCCCACCCATACCGAATCATATCGGAAACTAGAGCGGCTAATTTAATTGTCTGGATATCACAGACAGACCAGAGATACCAAATGCTTAGAGGGAAATAAAAAGAGTACGCGTAGTTTTACGGCCACTGGAAGCAGGTCAATTTCTGTAATATCGCTGTTGCTCGCAAATCAGTGAACTTAATGCACCACAAGAAAAAAAAAAACAAAACAAAACACACAAACAAACAATACAAAAGTCAAACCAAACCAAACAAACCACACACACACACACACACACACACACACCGTGGTATCGTGTGTATGGGTAATGCACAGTTATATGTATATCGGGAATTATAATTATTGCTTTTTTGTTCGTCGCGATTCAATGTTCGCGGAAAAGCTGGAGCAACTAAGACTAACCCAAACCAAACCAAACAAACCACACACACACACACACACACACACACACCGTGGTATCGTGTGTATGGGTAATGCACAGTTATATGTATATCGGGAATTATAATTATTGCTTTTTTGTTCGTCGCGATTCAATGTTCGCGGAAAAGCTGAAGCAACTAAGACTTTTTTCGTCTGTGAGCGTCTGCCTACTTTATAGCGGGATAGGGGTTTTGATAGTATTGTTGGACATTGCTTTATACGACATTTGGTGGCTCCTAAAAGAGCCGTTGGTTTGTTTCATCAAGAGCGACTAGCTCACTTGCTGCTGGTAAACTTCGTTACGGCCTTGGTACCCTCGCTGACGGCGTGCTTTGCCAATTCTCCGGGCAGAAGCAGCCTGATGGCGGTTTGGATCTCGCGGGAACTAATGGTGGACTTCTTGTTGTAGTGGGCCAGGCGGGAAGATTCCGTGGCGATGCGCTCGAAGATGTCGTTCACGAAGGAGTTCATGATGCCCATGGCTTTGCTGGAGATGCCCGTGTCAGGGTGCACCTGCTTCAAGACCTTGTAGATGTAGATCGCATAGCTCTCCTTTCTTCTAGTCCGCTTCTTGTTCTTGCCTGAACCATCAACCGTCCCGGACTTAGCCTTGCCTGCTCTCTTCTCACCCTTTTTCGCGGCCGGTACTTTCGGTGCCATGAGTTCTCAGTTATTGAATATTCGCTTTGATTCTAGAAATCAGCTACGATAACTCAGGCTAGCGCAATTTCTATTTATGTCAACAAATTCAATAGGATTAATTAGTATGCGGATCACAATTGCCGTGCTTTTTACCGATTGGTTATTAGTTAAAAAGTCCGATGCCGCTTTAAGAAAAAACCGAAAACAAAGGTAGTTTGCATATCTTTTGTGAAGCTACGGTCGCGTCTTGATTGGTGCGTTTTGATCCGCGAAAGACAGCATAAACAAAATAAATTTGGGGTTCATAGATTTTAGCGAACACATTGATTTCTCTCGACTCGAGTTCTTGAAAAAAATGACCGGACGCGGAAAAGGTAAAGCTCAGGGCACCAAGTCAAAGTCTCGTTCATCCCGAGCAGGTCTTCAGTTTCCTGTCGGTCGTATTCATCGTCTCCTTCGTAAGGGCAACTACGCCGAGCGTGTTGGCGCTGGTGCTCCAGTGTACTTGGCTGCGGTGCTGGAATATCTGAGTGCCGAAATTCTCGAGTTAGCCGGAAACGCTGCACGGGACAACAAGAAAACCAGAATTATTCCTCGACACCTTCAACTGGCTGTCCGAAATGACGAAGAGTTGAACAAACTGCTTGCCGGAGTCACCATCGCTCAGGGTGGTGTTCTCCCCAACATTCAAGCAGTGCTTTTACCCAAGAAAACCGAGAAGAAACAACATTAAGCTACAGGCTTACCACAAAAAACAAAAACGGCTCTTTTAGGAGCCACCAAATATCAAATAAAGTCATGGCCAATCAGCAAATAATTCATGTCTAGCAAACGATGTAACTTCAAAGAAGCACATTTATCGTTTTATAATTTCTAGTTTGCAACGAATAACACTCCCTATTTGCGTAAAGTGTGCGCTTTCTGAAAACTAACAAGCATAAAAAGTCACTTAATTGCGCAGCGCTGCGACTGCAATGTTGATCGCGTGCATGGTAAACTTGAAACTGTGCATGTTTGGCAAAGCAATGAAACAAATTGATTAAAAAAAATTACTTAAGTAAAAGTTTGACACTTACTGTGCTTGATATTGATCGCTGGGAATGAACTTCCGAAGACACGCGTAGACGCCAGCTGACATTTGATTTGGGTAATGCACGAGATAACCATCGGGCTGGAATAAATTCCTGCAAAAGAAGAAAATGTTGGCTTGATTCTTGAAAGAATAAACTGAGTCGATTATCCACTGATAAATTGACCTGGTAAAAGTGACAGCAGTCATAAAGGCTAAAACCCTTTTAGGGCGGCTGAAATGTACTTTTTATTCGCATTTCGCGTAAAGAAAGGTTTGTTCACGCAAGCAGTTAAAAATAATCCAGTGCTTAGCTGAAAACCACCCTGACCAATTTTATGTTCTCATGCCGTAACGTAATGTATCGTTGTTGTTTGTTTATTTTTAATGGTTGTCGTGTTTGTGTTTGTTTGTTTGTTTGTTTGTTTTTATTTCGCTGTAATCCCTGTGTTTGTTTATCTAAGGTGTGTAAATTTGGTGTGTATTTCAAGGTTACCAAACTGTCTGTATGTCTGTGCGGGAAATCGGTTTGGAGATAAGCACTTTATTGGTCACAACTTTTGCGTGAGTTGTTGGCTCCTAAAAGAGCCGTTTGTTTTGTAGACTTGTAGCTACGGAACGCTTTAACCACCAAATCCGTACAGAGTACGTCCTTGGCGTTTGAGAGCGTACACCACATCCATGGCGGTAACGGTCTTTCGCTTGGCGTGCTCGGTATAGGTCACAGCATCACGGATGACGTTCTCAAGGAAAACTTTGAGAACACCACGAGTCTCCTCGTAGATTAGCCCAGAAATACGCTTGACACCTCCACGGCGGGCAAGGCGACGGATAGCTGGCTTGGTGATTCCCTGTATGTTATCTCGTAGAATTTTTCGGTGACGCTTAGCGCCTCCTTTGCCTAAACCTTTGCCTCCTTTACCGCGTCCTGACATGTTAGCAAATTTTCGGATTGGAATTTCGAAAGAATGAGTTGTTGCCGCCTGACCGGATTATCTAATACCTTTTTGCCGTACCTCTCAGAAAACATGACTTTTTTTTCGTAATATATACAGATAAACAAAGCAAATGCAAATTTTTTGTAGGGCGGTCTCGGAATGTTTTAATGAAAACAAATACATCTAACTCCGCACCAATCACATCGCAAGTTATATGATCCAATCAGAATACAGGAGTTTCGCAATAAATCGAGCCCCTCCAAAATTTGCGACAAACGCAAGTTTTGTGAGCGATTTAGTATTTTCGCGAACGTTGTTAGCAGTCATGGCTCGTACAAAGCAAACAGCTCGAAAGTCAACCGGTGGAAAAGCACCTCGCAAGCAGTTAGCTACCAAAGCGGCGAGAAAAAGCGCTCCTGCTACCGGCGGAGTTAAGAAACCTCACCGTTACAGGCCCGGTACCGTCGCTCTTCGAGAAATCCGTCGCTATCAGAAATCTACCGAACTGTTGATCCGCAAGTTGCCGTTCCAGCGTCTCGTTCGAGAAATCGCACAGGATTTCAAAACCGACTTGCGGTTTCAAAGCTCCGCTGTGTTGGCTCTTCAAGAGGCTAGCGAAGCCTACTTGGTCGGTCTGTTCGAGGACACCAACCTGTGTGCCATCCACGCCAAACGTGTCACCATAATGCCCAAGGACATCCAGCTGGCCCGTCGAATTCGCGGAGAACGTGCTTGAGTCAATCATCCGAGAGCACCACAACAAACGGCTCCTTTAGGAGCCACCACTCGAATAAAAAGTCAATGGCCAATTACTTGTGACTTATGTGTCTCTTAACTGAAGTTTGGTTTCGAGCAACTCAGATAAGCTCGGTCTGATCTATGAAAGAGAGTGAAAACAGCGCAAATAACAAGAAGAAATGGTAATTTAGCTGGAAATCGAGCGCGCTTTGTGCTGTCATGTCTGTGCGCGCTCAGCTTTTAGGACAAAACAACGCTCGTTTTTTTTTTCTTTAATTATCACAAGCAATAATATTACCACTCATTTAAACAAGGGCAGTGTCATATCATAAACCTAACAATAAAATCCTAGGCGCTGCAGCACTCTCAAAATAACTCAGCTGCCTTCGAAAGAACATGTAATTAAACGCGCGTTCTAACGAATTAGACATAATTGATGACGACATCGTTAGCACTTTGTTACGTCTGTGAGCGCGTGCGATCTGTTTGAAAACTTTGATTTCTCAAAACGCATGGTTTTTTACGGGACATTTCTCTACAAATGTAAGTAGCGATACGTTGTTATACAAGCACGACATAGAAAATGCTTTCAAGTTGCCTTGTTCTCTATACAGCATGAAAAAAATCGGCGAAAATACTATTTTGAAGCGCTCTCGTCTGTTCATGAAGTGCGTGGCAAGAAAAGAAAGACAGGATGAAGGCTTTGTTAAGTCGTCCATCAATGCGAAAAGACACGAGATCGAGTTATAAAATATGAGGTTTTGAAACACCCCCCCCCCCTCCCACAGTGCGAATGTGTTTTTGCGAAGTTTGGTATTTTTCTTCTGGTTTTCGAAGCGCGATCTTGCACAAAATGCCGCGTAATGACTAAAGAATGTTGTGTATACTTAAGCTATCGGCTCTCCAGGCTGTTAAAAACACTCTAATCGTCCCACTCGTTTGCCTCGTGGAGCAGTGTACTTAATTCTACAACTGAAACCAGTTTCAAAAAACACAAAATGTAACGAGACCGGGAAATTATCGAGTCTTGAACGGGGCAAAGAAGCACAACATAGCCTTAGTTAAACACGTTCGTAAAGCCTAGTAGTAGCGGTTTGCTCCCTCTGCGGTCCGCTTATAGAAGTAAAAACTTTACAACGCAGACAATCGACATCTCGCAAAGCGAACGGAGTTGACAGAAGTTCAATAGAATGTCTGACAACAGCGGAAAGAAAAAGGAAGGCGCTACAAAGCCTGTCGAACACCCCAAATATACCGAAATGATCAAGGCTGCCATTGTCGCTCTTAAGGAGAGAAATGGCTCGTCGCTTCACGCCATCGAAAAGTACATCAAGTCCAACTACAAAGTGGGAGATAGGGCACACCAATACATCAAGCAAGCTCTAAAACGGGGCGAGGTCAGTGGGAAATTCATTCACACGAAAGGCGTGGGAGCCTCGGGATCCTTCAAGGTCAACAAGGAGGAGGAGAAGAAAGCAGCGAAAAAGCCAGTCCCGGCAAAGAAGAAGCCCGCCGCTGCTAAGTCAGAAAAGAAGACCAAAACACCAGCGGCTAAAATATCCCCGGCAAAGAAAAAGCCCGCTGCTAAGCCTAAGCCTGCCAAGAAAGAGAAGAAATCCACCACAAAGCAGAGAGCTTCAGTCCCAAAGAACAGCACAGCCAAGAAGCCGTCAGCAAAGAAGTCGAAGGAGAACACAAAGGCGCCTACTAGAAAGCCGGCAGCCAAGAAAGTTAGCAAGAAGTGAACACGCACCACTTTAACAAAACGGCTCCTTTAGGAGCCACCAAATAAAGAAAAGCAATGATCAGCCTTCAATGATTTGACACAATAGCACACCCCTCCCACCCATAGCGAATCATATCGGAAACTAGAGCGGCTAATTTAATTGTCTGGATATCACAGACAGACCAGAGATACCCAATGCTTAGAGGGAAATAAAAAGAGTACGCGTAGTTTTACGGCCAGTGGAGGCAGGTCAATTTCTGTAATATCGCTGTTGCTCGCAAATCAGTGAACTTAATGCACCACAAGAAAAAAAACAAAACAAAACACACAAACAAACAATACAAAATTCAAACCAAACCAAACAAACCACACACACACACACACACACACACACCGTGGCATCGTGTGTATGGGTAATGCACAGTTATATGTATATCGGGAATTATAATTATTGCTTTTTTGTTCGTCGCGATTCAATGTTCGCGGAAAAGCTGGAGCAACTAAGATTTTTTTCGTTTGTGAGCGTCTGCCTACTTTATAGCGGGTAAGGGGTTTTGATAGTATTGTTGGACATTGCTTTATACGACATTTGGTGGCTCCTAAAAGAGCCGTTGGTTTGTTTCATCAAGAGCGACTAGCTCACTTGCTGCTGGTAAACTTCGTTACGGCCTTGGTACCCTCGCTGACGGCGTGCTTTGCCAATTCTCCGGGCAGAAGCAGCCTGATGGCGGTTTGGATCTCGCGGGAACTAATGGTGGACTTCTTGTTGTAGTGGGCCAGGCGGGAAGATTCCGTGGCGATGCGCTCGAAGATGTCGTTCACAAAGGACTTCATGATGCCCATGGCTTTGCTGGAGATGCCCGTGTCAGGGTGCACCTGCTTCAAGACCTTGTAGATGTAGATCGCATAGCTCTCCTTTCTCCTAGTCCGCTTCTTGTTCTTGCCTGAACCATCAGCCGTCCCGGACTTAGCCTTGCCCGCTCTCTTCTCACCCTTTTTCGCGGCCGGTACTTTCGGTGCCATGAATTCTCAGTTATGGATTATTCGCTTTGATTCTCGAAATCAGCTTCAATAACTCAGGCTAGCGCAATTTCTATTTATGTCAACAAATTCAATAGGATTAATTAGTATGCGGATCACAAGTGCCGTGCTTTTTACCGATTGGTTATTAGTTAAAAAGTCCGATGCCGCTTTAAGAAAAAATCGAAAACAAAGGTAGTTTGCATATCTTTTGTGAAGCTACGGTCGCGTCTTGATTGGTGCGTTTTGATCCGCGAAAGACAGCACAAGCAAAATAAATTTAGGGTTCATAGATTTTAGCGAACACATTGATTTCTCGCGACTCGAGTTCTTGAAAAAATGACCGGAAGCGGAAAAGGTAAAGCTCAGGGCACCAAGTCAAAGTCTCGTTCATCCCGAGCAGGTCTTCAGTTTCCTGTCGGTCGTATCCATCGTCTCCTTCGTAAGGGCAACTACGCCGAGCGTGTTGGCGCTGGTGCTCCAGTGTACTTGGCTGCGGTGCTGGAATATCTGAGTGCCGAAATTCTCGAGTTAGCCGGAAACGCTGCACGGGACAACAAGAAAACCAGAATTATTCCTCGACATCTTCAACTGGCTGTCCGAAATGACGAAGAGTTGAACAAACTGCTTGCCGGAGTCACCATCGCTCAGGGTGGTGTTCTCCCCAACATTCAAGCAGTGCTTTTACCCAAGAAAGCCGAGAAGAAACAACATTAAGCTACAGGCTTACCACAGAAAACAAAAACGGCTCTTTTAGGAGCCACCAAATATCAAATAAAGTCATGGCCAATCAGCAAATAATTCACGTCTAGCAAAAGAAGTAATTTCAAAGGAGCACATTTATCGTTTTATAATTTCTAGTTTGCAACGAATAACACTCCCTATTTGCGTAAAGTGTGCGCTTTCTGAAAACTAATAAGCATAAAAAGCCACTTAATTGCGCAGCGCTGCGACTGCAATGTTGATCGCGTGCATGGTAAACTTGAAACTGTGCATGTTTGGCAGGGCAATGAAACAATTTGATTAAAAAAAATACTTAAGTAAAAGTTTGACACTTACTGTGCTTGATATTGATCGCTGGGAATGAACTTCCGAAGACACGCGTAGACGCCAGCGGACATTTGATTTGGGTAATGCACGAGATAATCATCGGGCTGGAATAAATTCCTGCAAAAGAAGAAAATGTTGGCTTGATTCTTGAAAGAATAAACTGAGTCGATTATCCACCGATAAATTGAGCTGGTAAAAGTGACAGCAGTCATAAAGCCTAAAACCCTTTTAGCGCGGCTGAAATGTAGTTTTTATTCGCACTTCGCGTAAAGAAAGTTTTGTTCAGGCAAGCAGTTAAAAATAATCCAGTGCTTAGCTGAAAACCACCCTCACCAATTTTATGTTCTCTTGCCATAACGTAATGTATCGTTGTTGTTTGTTTATTTTGAATGGTCGTCGTGTTTGTGTTTGTTTGTTTGTTTGTTTGTTTTTATTTCGCTGTAATCCCTGTGTTTGTTTATCTAAGGTGAGTGAATGTGGTGTGTATTTCAAGGTTACCAAACTGTCTGTATGTCTGTGCGGGAAATCGGTTTGGAGATAAGCACTTTATTGGTCACAACTTTTGCGTGAGTTGTTGGCTCCTAAAAGAGCCGTTTGTTTTGTAGACTTGTAGCTACGGAACGCTTTAACCACCAAATCCGTACAGAGTACGTCCTTGGCGTTTGAGAGCGTACACCACATCCATGGCGGTAACGGTCTTTCGCTTGGCGTGCTCGGTATAGGTCACAGCATCACGGATGACGTTCTCAAGGAAAACTTTGAGAACACCTCGAGTCTCCTCGTAGATTAGCCCAGAAATACGCTTGACACCTCCACGGCGGGCAAGGCGACGGATAGCTGGCTTGGTGATTCCCTGTATGTTATCTCGTAGAATTTTTCGGTGACGCTTAGCGCCTCCTTTGCCTAAACCTTTGCCTCCTTTACCGCGTCCTGACATTTTAGCAAATTTTCGGATTGGAATTTCGAAAGAATGAGTTGTTGCCGCCTGACCGGATTATCTAATACCTTTTTGCCTTACCTCTCAGAAAACATGACTTTTTTTTTCGCAATATATACAGCTAAACAAAGCAAATGCAAATTTTTTGTAGGGCGGTCTCGGAATGTTTTAATGAAAACAAATACATCTAACTCCGCACCAATCACATCGCAAGTTATTTGATCCAATCAGAATACAGGAGTTTCGCAATAAATCGAGCCCCTTGAAATTTTGCGACAAAGGCAAGTTTTGTGAGCGATTTAGTATTTTCGCGAACGTTGTTAGCAGTCATGGCTCGTACAAAGCAAACAGCTCGAAAGTCAACCGGTGGAAAAGCACCTCGCAAGCAGTTAGCTACGAAAGCGGCGAGAAAAAGCGCTCCTGCTACCGGCGGAGTTAAGAAACCTCACCGTTACAGGCCCGGTACCGTCGCTCTTCGAGAAATCCGTCGCTATCAGAAATCTACCGAACTGTTGATCCGCAAGTTGCCGTTCCAGCGTCTCGTTCGAGAAATCGCACAGGATTTCAAAACCGACTTGCGGTTTCAAAGCTCCGCTGTGTTGGCTCTTCAAGAGGCTAGCGAAGCCTACTTGGTCGGTCTGTTCGAGGACACCAACCTGTGTGCCATCCACGCCAAACGTGTCACCATAATGCCCAAGGACATCCAGCTGGCCCGTCGAATTCGCGGAGAACGTGCTTGAGTCAATCATCCGAGAGCACCACAATAAACGGCTCCTTTAGGAGCCACCACTCGAATAAAAAGTCAATGGCCAATTACTTGTGACTTATGTGTCTCTTAACTGAAGTTTGGTTTCGAGCAACTCAGATAAGCTCGGTCTGATCTATGAAAGAGAGTGAAAACAGCGCAAATAACAAGAAGAAATGGTAATTTAGCTGGAAATCGAGCGCGCTTTGTGCTGTCATGTCTGTGCGCGCTCAGCTTTTAGGACAAAACAACGCTCGTTTTTTTTTTCTTTAATTATCACAAGCAATAATATTACCACTCATTTAAACAAGGGCAGTGTCATATCATAAACCTAACAATAAAATCCTAGGCGCTGCAGCACTCTCAAAATAACTCAGCTGCCTTCGAAAGAACATGTAATTAAACGCGCGTTCTAACGAATTAGACATAATTGATGACGACATCGTTAGCACTTTGTTACGTCTGTGAGCGCGTGCGATCTGTTTGAAAACTTTGATTTCTCAAAACGCATGGTTTTTTACGGGACATTTCTCTACAAATGTAAGTAGCGATACGTTGTTATACAAGCACGACATAGAAAATGCTTTCAAGTTGCCTTGTTCTCTATACAGCATGAAAAAAATCGGCGAAAATACTATTTTGAAGCGCTCTCGTCTGTTCATGAAGTGCGTGGCAAGAAAAGAAAGACAGGATGAAGGCTTTGTTAAGTCGTCCATCAATGCGAAAAGACACGAGATCGAGTTATAAAATATGAGGTTTTGAAACACCCCCCTCCCACAGTGCGAATGTGTTTTTGCGAAGTTTGGTATTTTTCTTCTGGTTTTCGAAGCGCGATCTTGCACAAAATGCCGCGTAATGACTAAAGAATGTTGTGTATACTTAAGCTATCGGCTCTCCAGGCTGTTAAAAACACTCTAATCGTCCCACTCGTTTGCCTCGTGGAGCAGTGTACTTAATTCTACAACTGAAACCAGTTTCAAAAAACACAAAATGTAACGAGACCGGGAAATTATCGAGTCTTGAACGGGGCAAAGAAGCACAACATAGCCTTAGTTAAACACGTTCGTAAAGCCTAGTAGTAGCGGTTTGCTCCCTCTGCGGTCCGCTTATAGAAGTAAAAACTTTACAACGCAGACAATCGACATCTCGCAAAGCGAACGGAGTTGACAGAAGTTCAATAGAATGTCTGACAACAGCGGAAAGAAAAAGGAAGGCGCTACAAAGCCTGTCGAACACCCCAAATATACCGAAATGATCAAGGCTGCCATTGTCGCTCTTAAGGAGAGAAATGGCTCGTCGCTTCACGCCATCGAAAAGTACATCAAGTCCAACTACAAAGTGGGAGATAGGGCACACCAATACATCAAGCAAGCTCTAAAACGGGGCGAGGTCAGTGGGAAATTCATTCACACGAAAGGCGTGGGAGCCTCGGGATCCTTCAAGGTCAACAAGGAGGAGGAGAAGAAAGCAGCGAAAAAGCCAGTCCCGGCAAAGAAGAAGCCCGCCGCTGCTAAGTCAGAAAAGAAGACCAAAACACCAGCGGCTAAAATATCCCCGGCAAAGAAAAAGCCCGCTGCTAAGCCTAAGCCTGCCAAGAAAGAGAAGAAATCCACCACAAAGCAGAGAGCTTCAGTCCCAAAGAACAGCACAGCCAAGAAGCCGTCAGCAAAGAAGTCGAAGGAGAACACAAAGGCGCCTACTAGAAAGCCGGCAGCCAAGAAAGTTAGAAAGAAGTGAACACGCACCACTTTAACAAAACGGCTCCTTTAGGAGCCACCAAATAAAGAAAAGCAATGATCAGCCTTCAATGATTTGACACAATAGCACACCCCTCCCACCCATAGCGAATCATATCGGAAACTAGAGCGGCTAATTTAATTGTCTGGATATCACAGACAGACCAGAGATACCCAATGCTTAGAGGGAAATAAAAAGAGTACGCGTAGTTTTACGGCCAGTGGAGGCAGGTCAATTTCTGTAATATCGCTGTTGCTCGCAAATCAGTGAACTTAATGCACCACAAGAAAAAAAACAAAACAAAACACACAAACAAACAATACAAAATTCAAACCAAACCAAACAAACCACACACACACACACACACACACACACACACACACCGTGGCATCGTGTGTATGGGTAATGCACAGTTATATGTATATCGGGAATTATAATTATTGCTTTTTTGTTCGTCGCGATTCAATGTTCGCGGAAAAGCTGGAGCAACTAAGATTTTTTTCGTTTGTGAGCGTCTGCCTACTTTATAGCGGGTAAGGGGTTTTGATAGTATTGTTGGACATTGCTTTATACGACATTTGGTGGCTCCTAAAAGAGCCGTTGGTTTGTTTCATCAAGAGCGACTAGCTCACTTGCTGCTGGTAAACTTCGTTACGGCCTTGGTACCCTCGCTGACGGCGTGCTTTGCCAATTCTCCGGGCAGAAGCAGCCTGATGGCGGTTTGGATCTCGCGGGAACTAATGGTGGACTTCTTGTTGTAGTGGGCCAGGCGGGAAGATTCCGTGGCGATGCGCTCGAAGATGTCGTTCACAAAGGAGTTCATGATGCCCATGGCTTTGCTGGAGATGCCCGTGTCAGGGTGTACCTGCTTCAAGACCTTGTAGATGTAGATCGCATAGCTCTCCTTTCTCCTAGTCCGCTTCTTGTTCTTGCCTGAACCATCAGCCGTCCCGGACTTAGCCTTGCCCGCTCTCTTCTCACCCTTTTTCGCGGCCGGTACTTTCGGTGCCATGAATTCTCAGTTATGGATTATTCGCTTTGATTCTCGAAATCAGCTTCAATAACTCAGGCTAGCGCAATTTCTATTTATGTCAACAAATTCAATAGGATTAATTAGTATGCGGATCACAAGTGCCGTGCTTTTTACCGATTGGTTATTAGTTAAAAAGTCCGATGCCGCTTTAAGAAAAAATCGAAAACAAAGGTAGTTTGCATATCTTTTGTGAAGCTACGGTCGCGTCTTGATTGGTGCGTTTTGATCCGCGAAAGACAGCACAAGCAAAATAAATTTAGGGTTCATAGATTTTAGCGAACACATTGATTTCTCGCGACTCGAGTTCTTGAAAAAATGACCGGAAGCGGAAAAGGTAAAGCTCAGGGCACCAAGTCAAAGTCTCGTTCATCCCGAGCAGGTCTTCAGTTTCCTGTCGGTCGTATCCATCGTCTCCTTCGTAAGGGCAACTACGCCGAGCGTGTTGGCGCTGGTGCTCCAGTGTACTTGGCTGCGGTGCTGGAATATCTGAGTGCCGAAATTCTCGAGTTAGCCGGAAACGCTGCACGGGACAACAAGAAAACCAGAATTATTCCTCGACATCTTCAACTGGCTGTCCGAAATGACGAAGAGTTGAACAAACTGCTTGCCGGAGTCACCATCGCTCAGGGTGGTGTTCTCCCCAACATTCAAGCAGTGCTTTTACCCAAGAAAGCCGAGAAGAAACAACATTAAGCTACAGGCTTACCACAGAAAACAAAAACGGCTCTTTTAGGAGCCACCAAATATCAAATAAAGTCATGGCCAATCAGCAAATAATTCATGTCTAGCAAAAGAAGTAATTTCAAAGGAGCACATTTATCGTTTTATAATTTCTAGTTTGCAACGAATAACACTCCCTATTTGCGTAAAGTGTGCGCTTTCTGAAAACTAATAAGCATAAAAAGCCACTTAATTGCGCAGCGCTGCGACTGCAATGTTGATCGCGTGCATGGTAAACTTGAAAATGTGCATGTTTGGCAGGGCAATGAAACAATTTGATTAAAAAAAATACTTAAGTAAAAGTTTGACACTTACTGTGCTTGATATTGATCGCTGGGAATGAACTTCCGAAGACACGCGTAGACGCCAGCGGACATTTGATTTGGGTAATGCACGAGATAATCATCGGGCTGGAATAAATTCCTGCAAAAGAAGAAAATGTTGGCTTGATTCTTGAAAGAATAAACTGAGTCGATTATCCACCGATAAATTGAGCTGGTAAAAGTGACAGCAGTCATAAAGCCTAAAACCCTTTTAGCGCGGCTGAAATGTAGTTTTTATTCGCACTTCGCGTAAAGAAAGTTTTGTTCAGGCAAGCAGTTAAAAATAATCCAGTGCTTAGCTGAAAACCACCCTCACCAATTTTATGTTCTCTTGCCATAACGTAATGTATCGTTGTTGTTTGTTTATTTTGAATGGTCGTCGTGTTTGTGTTTGTTTGTTTGTTTGTTTTTATTTCGCTGTAATCCCTGTGTTTGTTTATCTAAGGTGAGTGAATGTGGTGTGTATTTCAAGGTTACCAAACTGTCTGTATGTCTGTGCGGGAAATCGGTTTGGAGATAAGCACTTTATTGGTCACAACTTTTGCGTGAGTTGTTGGCTCCTAAAAGAGCCGTTTGTTTTGTAGACTTGTAGCTACGGAACGCTTTAACCACCAAATCCGTACAGAGTACGTCCTTGGCGTTTGAGAGCGTTCACCACATCCATGGCGGTAACGGTCTTTCGCTTGGCGTGCTCGGTATAGGTCACAGCATCACGGATGACGTTCTCAAGGAAAACTTTGAGAACACCTCGAGTCTCCTCGTAGATTAGCCCAGAAATACGCTTGACACCTCCACGGCGGGCAAGGCGACGGATAGCTGGCTTGGTGATTCCCTGTATGTTATCTCGTAGAATTTTTCGGTGACGCTTAGCGCCTCCTTTGCCTAAACCTTTGCCTCCTTTACCGCGTCCTGACATGTTAGCAAATTTTCGGATTGGAATTTCGAAAGAATGAGTTGTTGCCGCCTGACCGGATTATCTAATACCTTTTTGCCTTACCTCTCAGAAAACATGACTTTTTTTTCGCAATATATACAGCTAAACAAAGCAAATGCAAATTTTTTGTAGGGCGGTCTCGGAATGTTTTAATGAAAACAAATACATCTAACTCCGCACCAATCACATCGCAAGTTATTTGATCCAATCAGAATACAGGAGTTTCGCAATAAATCGAGCCCCTTGAAATTTTGCGACAAAGGCAAGTTTTGTGAGCGATTTAGTATTTTCGCGAACGTTGTTAGCAGTCATGGCTCGTACAAAGCAAACAGCTCGAAAGTCAACCGGTGGAAAAGCACCTCGCAAGCAGTTAGCTACGAAAGCGGCGAGAAAAAGCGCTCCTGCTACCGGCGGAGTTAAGAAACCTCACCGTTACAGGCCCGGTACCGTCGCTCTTCGAGAAATCCGTCGCTATCAGAAATCTACCGAACTGTTGATCCGCAAGTTGCCGTTCCAGCGTCTCGTTCGAGAAATCGCACAGGATTTCAAAACCGACTTGCGGTTTCAAAGCTCCGCTGTGTTGGCTCTTCAAGAGGCTAGCGAAGCCTACTTGGTCGGTCTGTTCGAGGACACCAACCTGTGTGCCATCCACGCCAAACGTGTCACCATAATGCCCAAGGACATCCAGCTGGCCCGTCGAATTCGCGGAGAACGTGCTTGAGTCAATCATCCGAGAGCACCACAACAAACGGCTCCTTTAGGAGCCACCACTCGAATAAAAAGTCAATGGCCAATTACTTGTGACTTATGTGTCTCTTAACTGAAGTTTGGTTTCGAGCAACTCAGATAAGCTCGGTCTGATCTATGAAAGAGAGTGAAAACAGCGCAAATAACAAGAAGAAATGGTAATTTAGCTGGAAATCGAGCGCGCTTTGTGCTGTCATGTCTGTGCGCGCTCAGCTTTTAGGACAAAACAACGCTCGTTTTTTTTTTCTTTAATTATCACAAGCAATAATATTACCACTCATTTAAACAAGGGCAGTGTCATATCATAAACCTAACAATAAAATCCTAGGCGCTGCAGCACTCTCAAAATAACTCAGCTGCCTTCGAAAGAACATGTAATTAAACGCGCGTTCTAACGAATTAGACATAATTGATGACGACATCGTTAGCACTTTGTTACGTCTGTGAGCGCGTGCGATCTGTTTGAAAACTTTGATTTCTCAAAACGCATGGTTTTTTACGGGACATTTCTCTACAAATGTAAGTAGCGATACGTTGTTATACAAGCACGACATAGAAAATGCTTTCAAGTTGCCTTG
This sequence comes from Siderastrea radians, assembly GCA_964017195.1. Classification (NCBI taxonomy): domain Eukaryota; kingdom Metazoa; phylum Cnidaria; class Anthozoa; order Scleractinia; family Rhizangiidae; genus Siderastrea; species Siderastrea radians. The sequence goes on from OZ024895.1 coordinate 24,630,328, forward strand.
TTCTCTATACAGCATGAAAAAAATCGGCGAAAATACTATTTTTACAATAACTGAGCGAATTCTCGCGCGCTGATTGGCTAATTTTTATTGTCAATAGAGCGGTTTTCAATTGAGTGTCGAAAGTAATTCGTGTTTTGCTTTGGTTTTGCTTTACTTCGCTCTGTGATTGGTTAAAACCTTTCGCACCACTTTCTCGACCAATCAGGAGTAAAACTCAAACCAATCAGTCGCGACTTGCTCGCGCTCGCACGCGTTTTCCCGCGGTTGACGCCGGTTACATGTACTTGCTTCGAGTTCTGATTGGTTCATTGGGTAATTTGTTTTTGTTGTGATTGGCTGGGGTAATTACTTTGGTTTTGGTTTTACGACACTCATTTGAAAAGCGCTCTAAGAGTACAGACGGATGAAACGCGTAAAGCTGACGCAATCAGCAAAGTTTTGTCAAACTTTTCAGCGCTGCATTTTCGACGAGGCGATAATTGTACCACAAATCTACTAATCTTCAATGAGGAAATCATTTAAAATTCATGTGTTAAAACTGAAGAAACCATTGCAACCTTGGAGCGAAAAGCTGAGGATGTTTGTTGAGGATTCAGACCTGAAAATCGGCAGTGAGCGGGAATTTGTGCTGTCAATGAAATTAAGCTGAACCGAATTTTAGCGGATTATTTTGTGAACAGTTTTCGCTGGATTAAAGGTTAGTTGAGCAATTTGAATTTTTCCTTGTATTTCTGGCCTATTCTTACTAAAGTTTTAATTTACGAGGCTGTGACTCTCCGAATTACAACAATGAAATTCTGATTCTGCGGCAATCGCACCTTCCATTGACTCTTGCATTTCTTTCCTTCGTTTGAAAATCAGTTTTGTTTTTTTGTTATTGTAAAAAACAAATTGACGTCAGTTTTTTATGCGTCTGTCCTCTTATTGATGATAAATTTCGTCATCACATTGTCAAAGTTTGTTGTAGATCCACTCGCCTGCGGCTCGTGGATCTACAACACTTTGACAATGTGATGACGAAATTTATCATCAATAAGAGGACAGACGCATAAAAAACTGACGTCAATTTGTTAATTTGAAGCGCTCTCGTCTGTTCATGAAGTGCGTGGCAAGAAAAGAAAGACAGGATGAAGGCTTTGTTAAGTCGTCCATCAATGCGAAAAGACACGAGATCGAGTTATAAAATATGAGGTTTTGAAACACCCCCCTCCCACAGTGCGAATGTGTTTTTGCGAAGTTTGGTATTTTTCTTCTGGTTTTCGAAGCGCGATCTTGCACAAAATGCCGCGTAATGACTAAAGAATGTTGTGTATACTTAAGCTATCGGCTCTCCAGGCTGTTAAAAACACTCTAATCGTCCCACTCGTTTGCCTCGTGGAGCAGTGTACTTAATTCTACAACTGAAACCAGTTTCAAAAAACACAAAATGTAACGAGACCGGGAAATTATCGAGTCTTGAACGGGGCAAAGAAGCACAACATAGCCTTAGTTAAACACGTTCGTAAAGCCTAGTAGTAGCGGTTTGCTCCCTCTGCGGTCCGCTTATAGAAGTAAAAACTTTACAACGCAGACAATCGACATCTCGCAAAGCGAACGGAGTTGACAGAAGTTCAATAGAATGTCTGACAACAGCGGAAAGAAAAAGGAAGGCGCTACAAAGCCTGTCGAACACCCCAAATATACCGAAATGATCAAGGCTGCCATTGTCGCTCTTAAGGAGAGAAATGGCTCGTCGCTTCACGCCATCGAAAAGTACATCAAGTCCAACTACAAAGTGGGAGATAGGGCACACCAATACATCAAGCAAGCTCTAAAACGGGGCGAGGTCAGTGGGAAATTCATTCACACGAAAGGCGTGGGAGCCTCGGGATCCTTCAAGGTCAACAAGGAGGAGGAGAAGAAAGCAGCGAAAAAGCCAGTCCCGGCAAAGAAGAAGCCCGCCGCTGCTAAGTCAGAAAAGAAGACCAAAACACCAGCGGCTAAAATATCCCCGGCAAAGAAAAAGCCCGCTGCTAAGCCTAAGCCTGCCAAGAAAGAGAAGAAATCCACCACAAAGCAGAGAGCTTCAGTCCCAAAGAACAGCACAGCCAAGAAGCCGTCAGCAAAGAAGTCGAAGGAGAACACAAAGGCGCCTACTAGAAAGCCGGCAGCCAAGAAAGTTAGCAAGAAGTGAACACGCACCACTTTAACAAAACGGCTCCTTTAGGAGCCACCAAATAAAGAAAAGCAATGATCAGCCTTCAATGATTTGACACAATAGCACACCCCTCCCACCCATAGCGAATCATATCGGAAACTAGAGCGGCTAATTTAATTGTCTGGATATCACAGACAGACCAGAGATACCCAATGCTTAGAGGGAAATAAAAAGAGTACGCGTAGTTTTACGGCCAGTGGAGGCAGGTCAATTTCTGTAATATCGCTGTTGCTCGCAAATCAGTGAACTTAATGCACCACAAGAAAAAAAACAAAACAAAACACACAAACAAACAATACAAAATTCAAACCAAACCAAACAAACCACACACACACACACACACACACACACCGTGGCATCGTGTGTATGGGTAATGCACAGTTATATGTATATCGGGAATTATAATTATTGCTTTTTTGTTCGTCGCGATTCAATGTTCGCGGAAAAGCTGGAGCAACTAAGATTTTTTTCGTTTGTGAGCGTCTGCCTACTTTATAGCGGGTAAGGGGTTTTGATAGTATTGTTGGACATTGCTTTATACGACATTTGGTGGCTCCTAAAAGAGCCGTTGGTTTGTTTCATCAAGAGCGACTAGCTCACTTGCTGCTGGTAAACTTCGTTACGGCCTTGGTACCCTCGCTGACGGCGTGCTTTGCCAATTCTCCGGGCAGAAGCAGCCTGATGGCGGTTTGGATCTCGCGGGAACTAATGGTGGACTTCTTGTTGTAGTGGGCCAGGCGGGAAGATTCCGTGGCGATGCGCTCGAAGATGTCGTTCACAAAGGACTTCATGATGCCCATGGCTTTGCTGGAGATGCCCGTGTCAGGGTGCACCTGCTTCAAGACCTTGTAGATGTAGATCGCATAGCTCTCCTTTCTCCTAGTCCGCTTCTTGTTCTTGCCTGAACCATCAGCCGTCCCGGACTTAGCCTTGCCCGCTCTCTTCTCACCCTTTTTCGCGGCCGGTACTTTCGGTGCCATGAATTCTCAGTTATGGATTATTCGCTTTGATTCTCGAAATCAGCTTCAATAACTCAGGCTAGCGCAATTTCTATTATGTCAACAAATTCAATAGGATTAATTAGTATGCGGATCACAAGTGCCGTGCTTTTTACCGATTGGTTATTAGTTAAAAAGTCCGATGCCGCTTTAAGAAAAAATCGAAAACAAAGGTAGTTTGCATATCTTTTGTGAAGCTACGGTCGCGTCTTGATTGGTGCGTTTTGATCCGCGAAAGACAGCACAAGCAAAATAAATTTAGGGTTCATAGATTTTAGCGAACACATTGATTTCTCGCGACTCGAGTTCTTGAAAAAATGACCGGATGCGGAAAAGGTAAAGCTCAGGGCACCAAGTCAAAGTCTCGTTCATCCCGAGCAGGTCTTCAGTTTCCTGTCGGTCGTATCCATCGTCTCCTTCGTAAGGGCAACTACGCCGAGCGTGTTGGCGCTGGTGCTCCAGTGTACTTGGCTGCGGTGCTGGAATATCTGAGTGCCGAAATTCTCGAGTTAGCCGGAAACGCTGCACGGGACAACAAGAAAACCAGAATTATTCCTCGACATCTTCAACTGGCTGTCCGAAATGACGAAGAGTTGAACAAACTGCTTGCCGGAGTCACCATCGCTCAGGGTGGTGTTCTCCCCAACATTCAAGCAGTGCTTTTACCCAAGAAAGCCGAGAAGAAACAACATTAAGCTACAGGCTTACCACAGAAAACAAAAACGGCTCTTTTAGGAGCCACCAAATATCAAATAAAGTCATGGCCAATCAGCAAATAATTCATGTCTAGCAAAAGAAGTAATTTCAAAGGAGCACATTTATCGTTTTATAATTTCTAGTTTGCAACGAATAACACTCCCTATTTGCGTAAAGTGTGCGCTTTCTGAAAACTAATAAGCATAAAAAGCCACTTAATTGCGCAGCGCTGCGACTGCAATGTTGATCGCGTGCATGGTAAACTTGAAACTGTGCATGTTTGGCAGGGCAATGAAACAATTTGATTAAAAAAAATACTTAAGTAAAAGTTTGACACTTACTGTGCTTGATATTGATCGCTGGGAATGAACTTCCGAAGACACGCGTAGACGCCAGCGGACATTTGATTTGGGTAATGCACGAGATAATCATCGGGCTGGAATAAATTCCTGCAAAAGAAGAAAATGTTGGCTTGATTCTTGAAAGAATAAACTGAGTCGATTATCCACCGATAAATTGAGCTGGTAAAAGTGACAGCAGTCATAAAGCCTAAAACCCTTTTAGCGCGGCTGAAATGTAGTTTTTATTCGCACTTCGCGTAAAGAAAGTTTTGTTCAGGCAAGCAGTTAAAAATAATCCAGTGCTTAGCTGAAAACCACCCTCACCAATTTTATGTTCTCTTGCCATAACGTAATGTATCGTTGTTGTTTGTTTATTTTGAATGGTCGTCGTGTTTGTGTTTGTTTGTTTGTTTGTTTTTATTTCGCTGTAATCCCTGTGTTTGTTTATCTAAGGTGAGTGAATGTGGTGTGTATTTCAAGGTTACCAAACTGTCTGTATGTCTGTGCGGGAAATCGGTTTGGAGATAAGCACTTTATTGGTCACAACTTTTGCGTGAGTTGTTGGCTCCTAAAAGAGCCGTTTGTTTTGTAGACTTGTAGCTACGGAACGCTTTAACCACCAAATCCGTACAGAGTACGTCCTTGGCGTTTGAGAGCGTTCACCACATCCATGGCGGTAACGGTCTTTCGCTTGGCGTGCTCGGTATAGGTCACAGCATCACGGATGACGTTCTCAAGGAAAACTTTGAGAACACCTCGAGTCTCCTCGTAGATTAGCCCAGAAATACGCTTGACACCTCCACGGCGGGCAAGGCGACGGATAGCTGGCTTGGTGATTCCCTGTATGTTATCTCGTAGAGTTTTTCGGTGACGCTTAGCGCCTCCTTTGCCTAAACCTTTGCCTCCTTTACCGCGTCCTGACATGTTAGCAAATTTTCGGATTGGAATTTCGAAAGAATGAGTTGTTGCCGCCTGACCGGATTATCTAATACCTTTTTGCCTTACCTCTCAGAAAACATGACTTTGTTTTTCGCAATATATACAGCTAAACAAAGCAAATGCAAATTTTTTGTAGGGCGGTCTCGGAATGTTTTAATGAAAACAAATACATCTAACTCCGCACCAATCACATCGCAAGTTATTTGATCCAATCAGAATACAGGAGTTTCGCAATAAATCGAGCCCCTTGAAATTTTGCGACAAAGGCAAGTTTTGTGAGCGATTTAGTATTTTCGCGAACGTTGTTAGCAGTCATGGCTCGTACAAAGCAAACAGCTCGAAAGTCAACCGGTGGAAAAGCACCTCGCAAGCAGTTAGCTACGAAAGCGGCGAGAAAAAGCGCTCCTGCTACCGGCGGAGTTAAGAAACCTCACCGTTACAGGCCCGGTACCGTCGCTCTTCGAGAAATCCGTCGCTATCAGAAATCTACCGAACTGTTGATCCGCAAGTTGCCGTTCCAGCGTCTCGTTCGAGAAATCGCACAGGATTTCAAAACCGACTTGCGGTTTCAAAGCTCCGCTGTGTTGGCTCTTCAAGAGGCTAGCGAAGCCTACTTGGTCGGTCTGTTCGAGGACACCAACCTGTGTGCCATCCACGCCAAACGTGTCACCATAATGCCCAAGGACATCCAGCTGGCCCGTCGAATTCGCGGAGAACGTGCTTGAGTCAATCATCCGAGAGCACCACAACAAACGGCTCCTTTAGGAGCCACCACTCGAATAAAAAGTCAATGGCCAATTACTTGTGACTTATGTGTCTCTTAACTGAAGTTTGGTTTCGAGCAACTCAGATAAGCTCGGTCTGATCTATGAAAGAGAGTGAAAACAGCGCAAATAACAAGAAGAAATGGTAATTTAGCTGGAAATCGAGCGCGCTTTGTGCTGTCATGTCTGTGCGCGCTCAGCTTTTAGGACAAAACAACGCTCGTTTTTTTTTTCTTTAATTATCACAAGCAATAATATTACCACTCATTTAAACAAGGGCAGTGTCATATCATAAACCTAACAATAAAATCCTAGGCGCTGCAGCACTCTCAAAATAACTCAGCTGCCTTCGAAAGAACATGTAATTAAACGCGCGTTCTAACGAATTAGACATAATTGATGACGACATCGTTAGCACTTTGTTACGTCTGTGAGCGCGTGCGATCTGTTTGAAAACTTTGATTTCTCAAAACGCATGGTTTTTTACGGGACATTTCTCTACAAATGTAAGTAGCGATACGTTGTTATACAAGCACGACATAGAAAATGCTTTCAAGTTGCCTTGTTCTCTATACAGCATGAAAAAAATCGGCGAAAATACTATTTTGAAGCGCTCTCGTCTGTTCATGAAGTGCGTGGCAAGAAAAGAAAGACAGGATGAAGGCTTTGTTAAGTCGTCCATCAATGCGAAAAGACACGAGATCGAGTTATAAAATATGAGGTTTTGAAACACCCCCCCCCCCCTCCCACAGTGCGAATGTGTTTTTGCGAAGTTTGGTATTTTTCTTCTGGTTTTCGAAGCGCGATCTTGCACAAAATGCCGCGTAATGACTAAAGAATGTTGTGTATACTTAAGCTATCGGCTCTCCAGGCTGTTAAAAACACTCTAATCGTCCCACTCGTTTGCCTCGTGGAGCAGTGTACTTAATTCTACAACTGAAACCAGTTTCAAAAAACACAAAATGTAACGAGACCGGGAAATTATCGAGTCTTGAACGGGGCAAAGAAGCACAACATAGCCTTAGTTAAACACGTTCGTAAAGCCTAGTAGTAGCGGTTTGCTCCCTCTGCGGTCCGCTTATAGAAGTAAAAACTTTACAACGCAGACAATCGACATCTCGCAAAGCGAACGGAGTTGACAGAAGTTCAATAGAATGTCTGACAACAGCGGAAAGAAAAAGGAAGGCGCTACAAAGCCTGTCGAACACCCCAAATATACCGAAATGATCAAGGCTGCCATTGTCGCTCTTAAGGAGAGAAATGGCTCGTCGCTTCACGCCATCGAAAAGTACATCAAGTCCAACTACAAAGTGGGAGATAGGGCACACCAATACATCAAGCAAGCTCTAAAACGGGGCGAGGTCAGTGGGAAATTCATTCACACGAAAGGCGTGGGAGCCTCGGGATCCTTCAAGGTCAACAAGGAGGAGGAGAAGAAAGCAGCGAAAAAGCCAGTCCCGGCAAAGAAGAAGCCCGCCGCTGCTAAGTCAGAAAAGAAGACCAAAACACCAGCGGCTAAAATATCCCCGGCAAAGAAAAAGCCCGCTGCTAAGCCTAAGCCTGCCAAGAAAGAGAAGAAATCCACCACAAAGCAGAGAGCTTCAGTCCCAAAGAACAGCACAGCCAAGAAGCCGTCAGCAAAGAAGTCGAAGGAGAACACAAAGGCGCCTACTAGAAAGCCGGCAGCCAAGAAAGTTAGCAAGAAGTGAACACGCACCACTTTAACAAAACGGCTCCTTTAGGAGCCACCAAATAAAGAAAAGCAATGATCAGCCTTCAATGATTTGACACAATAGCACACCCCTCCCACCCATAGCGAATCATATCGGAAACTAGAGCGGCTAATTTAATTGTCTGGATATCACAGACAGACCAGAGATACCCAATGCTTAGAGGGAAATAAAAAGAGTACGCGTAGTTTTACGGCCAGTGGAGGCAGGTCAATTTCTGTAATATCGCTGTTGCTCGCAAATCAGTGAACTTAATGCACCACAAGAAAAAAAACAAAACAAAACACACAAACAAACAATACAAAATTCAAACCAAACCAAACAAACCACACACACACACACACACACACACCGTGGCATCGTGTGTATGGGTAATGCACAGTTATATGTATATCGGGAATTATAATTATTGCTTTTTTGTTCGTCGCGATTCAATGTTCGCGGAAAAGCTGGAGCAACTAAGATTTTTTTCGTTTGTGAGCGTCTGCCTACTTTATAGCGGGTAAGGGGTTTTGATAGTATTGTTGGACATTGCTTTATACGACATTTGGTGGCTCCTAAAAGAGCCGTTGGTTTGTTTCATCAAGAGCGACTAGCTCACTTGCTGCTGGTAAACTTCGTTACGGCCTTGGTACCCTCGCTGACGGCGTGCTTTGCCAATTCTCCGGGCAGAAGCAGCCTGATGGCGGTTTGGATCTCGCGGGAACTAATGGTGGACTTCTTGTTGTAGTGGGCCAGGCGGGAAGATTCCGTGGCGATGCGCTCGAAGATGTCGTTCACAAAGGAGTTCATGATGCCCATGGCTTTGCTGGAGATGCCCGTGTCAGGGTGCACCTGCTTCAAGACCTTGTAGATGTAGATCGCATAGCTCTCCTTTCTCCTAGTCCGCTTCTTGTTCTTGCCTGAACCATCAGCCGTCCCGGACTTAGCCTTGCCCGCTCTCTTCTCACCCTTTTTCGCGGCCGGTACTTTCGGTGCCATGAATTCTCAGTTATGGATTATTCGCTTTGATTCTCGAAATCAGCTTCAATAACTCAGGCTAGCGCAATTTCTATTTATGTCAACAAATTCAATAGGATTAATTAGTATGCGGATCACAAGTGCCGTGCTTTTTACCGATTGGTTATTAGTTAAAAAGTCCGATGCCGCTTTAAGAAAAAATCGAAAACAAAGGTAGTTTGCATATCTTTTGTGAAGCTACGGTCGCGTCTTGATTGGTGCGTTTTGATCCGCGAAAGACAGCACAAGCAAAATAAATTTAGGGTTCATAGATTTTAGCGAACACATTGATTTCTCGCGACTCGAGTTCTTGAAAAAATGACCGGACGCGGAAAAGGTAAAGCTCAGGGCACCAAGTCAAAGTCTCGTTCATCCCGAGCAGGTCTTCAGTTTCCTGTCGGTCGTATCCATCGTCTCCTTCGTAAGGGCAACTACGCCGAGCGTGTTGGCGCTGGTGCTCCAGTGTACTTGGCTGCGGTGCTGGAATATCTGAGTGCCGAAATTCTCGAGTTAGCCGGAAACGCTGCACGGGACAACAAGAAAACCAGAATTATTCCTCGACATCTTCAACTGGCTGTCCGAAATGACGAAGAGTTGAACAAACTGCTTGCCGGAGTCACCATCGCTCAGGGTGGTGTTCTCCCCAACATTCAAGCAGTGCTTTTACCCAAGAAAGCCGAGAAGAAACAACATTAAGCTACAGGCTTACCACAGAAAACAAAAACGGCTCTTTTAGGAGCCACCAAATATCAAATAAAGTCATGGCCAATCAGCAAATAATTCATGTCTAGCAAAAGAAGTAATTTCAAAGGAGCACATTTATCGTTTTATAATTTCTAGTTTGCAACGAATAACACTCCCTATTTGCGTAAAGTGTGCGCTTTCTGAAAACTAATAAGCATAAAAAGCCACTTAATTGCGCAGCGCTGCGACTGCAATGTTGATCGCGTGCATGGTAAACTTGAAACTGTGCATGTTTGGCAGGGCAATGAAACAATTTGATTAAAAAAAATACTTAAGTAAAAGTTTGACACTTACTGTGCTTGATATTGATCGCTGGGAATGAACTTCCGAAGACACGCGTAGACGCCAGCGGACATTTGATTTGGGTAATGCACGAGATAATCATCGGGCTGGAATAAATTCCTGCAAAAGAAGAAAATGTTGGCTTGATTCTTGAAAGAATAAACTGAGTCGATTATCCACCGATAAATTGAGCTGGTAAAAGTGACAGCAGTCATAAAGCCTAAAACCCTTTTAGCGCGGCTGAAATGTAGTTTTTATTCGCACTTCGCGTAAAGAAAGTTTTGTTCAGGCAAGCAGTTAAAAATAATCCAGTGCTTAGCTGAAAACCACCCTCACCAATTTTATGTTCTCTTGCCATAACGTAATGTATCGTTGTTGTTTGTTTATTTTGAATGGTCGTCGTGTTTGTGTTTGTTTGTTTGTTTGTTTTTATTTCGCTGTAATCCCTGTGTTTGTTTATCTAAGGTGAGTGAATGTGGTGTGTATTTCAAGGTTACCAAACTGTCTGTATGTCTGTGCGGGAAATCGGTTTGGAGATAAGCACTTTATTGGTCACAACTTTTGCGTGAGTTGTTGGCTCCTAAAAGAGCCGTTTGTTTTGTAGACTTGTAGCTACGGAACGCTTTAACCACCAAATCCGTACAGAGTACGTCCTTGGCGTTTGAGAGCGTACACCACATCCATGGCGGTAACGGTCTTTCGCTTGGCGTGCTCGGTATAGGTCACAGCATCACGGATGACGTTCTCAAGGAAAACTTTGAGAACACCTCGAGTCTCCTCGTAGATTAGCCCAGAAATACGCTTGACACCTCCACGGCGGGCAAGGCGACGGATAGCTGGCTTGGTGATTCCCTGTATGTTATCTCGTAGAATTTTTCGGTGACGCTTAGCGCCTCCTTTGCCTAAACCTTTGCCTCCTTTACCGCGTCCTGACATGTTAGCAAATTTTCGGATTGGAATTTCGAAAGAATGAGTTGTTGCCGCCTGACCGGATTATCTAATACCTTTTTGCCTTACCTCTCAGAAAACATGACTTTTTTTTTCGCGATATATACAGCTAAACAAAGCAAATGCAAATTTTTTGTAGGGCGGTCTCGGAATGTTTTAATGAAAACAAATACATCTAACTCCGCACCAATCACATCGCAAGTTATTTGATCCAATCAGAATACAGGAGTTTCGCAATAAATCGAGCCCCTTGAAATTTTGTGACAAAGGCAAGTTTTGTGAGCGATTTAGTATTTTCGCGAACGTTGTTAGCAGTCATGGCTCGTACAAAGCAAACAGCTCGAAAGTCAACCGGTGGAAAAGCACCTCGCAAGCAGTTAGCTACGAAAGCGGCGAGAAAAAGCGCTCCTGCTACCGGCGGAGTTAAGAAACCTCACCGTTACAGGCCCGGTACCGTCGCTCTTCGAGAAATCCGTCGCTATCAGAAATCTACCGAACTGTTGATCCGCAAGTTGCCGTTCCAGCGTCTCGTTCGAGAAATCGCACAGGATTTCAAAACCGACTTGCGGTTTCAAAGCTCCGCTGTGTTGGCTCTTCAAGAGGCTAGTGAAGCCTACTTGGTCGGTCTGTTCGAGGACACCAACCTGTGTGCCATCCACGCCAAACGTGTCACCATAATGCCCAAGGACATCCAGCTGGCCCGTCGAATTCGCGGAGAACGTGCTTGAGTCAATCATCCGAGAGCACCACAACAAACGGCTCCTTTAGGAGCCACCACTCGAATAAAAAGTCAATGGCCAATTACTTGTGACTTATGTGTCTCTTAACTGAAGTTTGGTTTCGAGCAACTCAGATAAGCTCGGTCTGATCTATGAAAGAGAGTGAAAACAGCGCAAATAACAAGAAGAAATGGTAATTTAGCTGGAAATCGAGCGCGCTTTGTGCTGTCATGTCTGTGCGCGCTCAGCTTTTAGGACAAAACAACGCTCGTTTTTTTTTTCTTTAATTATCACAAGCAATAATATTACCACTCATTTAAACAAGGGCAGTGTCATATCATAAACCTAACAATAAAATCCTAGGCGCTGCAGCACTCTCAAAATAACTCAGCTGCCTTCGAAAGAACATGTAATTAAACGCGCGTTCTAACGAATTAGACATAATTGATGACGACATCGTTAGCACTTTGTTACGTCTGTGAGCGCGTGCGATCTGTTTGAAAACTTTGATTTCTCAAAACGCATGGTTTTTTACGGGACATTTCTCTACAAATGTAAGTAGCGATACGTTGTTATACAAGCACGACATAGAAAATGCTTTCAAGTTGCCTTGTTCTCTATACAGCATGAAAAAAATCGGCGAAAATACTATTTTGAAGCGCTCTCGTCTGTTCATGAAGTGCGTGGCAAGAAAAGAAAGACAGGATGAAGGCTTTGTTAAGTCGTCCATCAATGCGAAAAGACACGAGATCGAGTTATAAAATATGAGGTTTTGAAACACCCCCCCCCCCCCCTCCCACAGTGCGAATGTGTTTTTGCGAAGTTTGGTATTTTTCTTCTGGTTTTCGAAGCGCGATCTTGCACAAAATGCCGCGTAATGACTAAAGAATGTTGTGTATACTTAAGCTATCGGCTCTCCAGGCTGTTAAAAACACTCTAATCGTCCCACTCGTTTGCCTCGTGGAGCAGTGTACTTAATTCTACAACTGAAACCAGTTTCAAAAAACACAAAATGTAACGAGACCGGGAAATTATCGAGTCTTGAACGGGGCAAAGAAGCACAACATAGCCTTAGTTAAACACGTTCGTAAAGCCTAGTAGTAGCGGTTTGCTCCCTCTGCGGTCCGCTTATAGAAGTAAAAACTTTACAACGCAGACAATCGACATCTCGCAAAGCGAACGGAGTTGACAGAAGTTCAATAGAATGTCTGACAACAGCGGAAAGAAAAAGGAAGGCGCTACAAAGCCTGTCGAACACCCCAAATATACCGAAATGATCAAGGCTGCCATTGTCGCTCTTAAGGAGAGAAATGGCTCGTCGCTTCACGCCATCGAAAAGTACATCAAGTCCAACTACAAAGTGGGAGATAGGGCACACCAATACATCAAGCAAGCTCTAAAACGGGGCGAGGTCAGTGGGAAATTCATTCACACGAAAGGCGTGGGAGCCTCGGGATCCTTCAAGGTCAACAAGGAGGAGGAGAAGAAAGCAGCGAAAAAGCCAGTCCCGGCAAAGAAGAAGCCCGCCGCTGCTAAGTCAGAAAAGAAGACCAAAACACCAGCGGCTAAAATATCCCCGGCAAAGAAAAAGCCCGCTGCTAAGCCTAAGCCTGCCAAGAAAGAGAAGAAATCCACCACAAAGCAGAGAGCTTCAGTCCCAAAGAACAGCACAGCCAAGAAGCCGTCAGCAAAGAAGTCGAAGGAGAACACAAAGGCGCCTACTAGAAAGCCGGCAGCCAAGAAAGTTAGCAAGAAGTGAACACGCACCACTTTAACAAAACGGCTCCTTTAGGAGCCACCAAATAAAGAAAAGCAATGATCAGCCTTCAATGATTTGACACAATAGCACACCCCTCCCACCCATAGCGAATCATATCGGAAACTAGAGCGGCTAATTTAATTGTCTGGATATCACAGACAGACCAGAGATACCCAATGCTTAGAGGGAAATAAAAAGAGTACGCGTAGTTTTACGGCCAGTGGAGGCAGGTCAATTTCTGTAATATCGCTGTTGCTCGCAAATCAGTGAACTTAATGCACCACAAGAAAAAAAAACAAAACAAAACACACAAACAAACAATACAAAATTCAACCCAAACCAAACAAACCACACACACACACACACACACACACCGTGGCATCGTGTGTATGGGTAATGCACAGTTATATGTATATCGGGAATTATAATTATTGCTTTTTTGTTCGTCGCGATTCAATGTTCGCGGAAAAGCTGGAGCAACTAAGATTTTTTTCGTTTGTGAGCGTCTGCCTACTTTATAGCGGGTAAGGGGTTTTGATAGTATTGTTGGACATTGCTTTATACGACATTTGGTGGCTCCTAAAAGAGCCGTTGGTTTGTTTCATCAAGAGCGACTAGCTCACTTGCTGCTGGTAAACTTCGTTACGGCCTTGGTACCCTCGCTGACGGCGTGCTTTGCCAATTCTCCGGGCAGAAGCAGCCTGATGGCGGTTTGGATCTCGCGGGAACTAATGGTGGACTTCTTGTTGTAGTGGGCCAGGCGGGAAGATTCCGTGGCGATGCGCTCGAAGATGTCGTTCACAAAGGAGTTCATGATGCCCATGGCTTTGCTGGAGATGCCCGTGTCAGGGTGCACCTGCTTCAAGACCTTGTAGATGTAGATCGCATAGCTCTCCTTTCTCCTAGTCCGCTTCTTGTTCTTGCCTGAACCATCAGCCGTCCCGGACTTAGCCTTGCCCGCTCTCTTCTCACCCTTTTTCGCGGCCGGTACTTTCGGTGCCATGAATTCTCAGTTATGGATTATTCGCTTTGATTCTCGAAATCAGCTTCAATAACTCAGGCTAGCGCAATTTCTATTTATGTCAACAAATTCAATAGGATTAATTAGTATGCGGATCACAAGTGCCGTGCTTTTTACCGATTGGTTATTAGTTAAAAAGTCCGATGCCGCTTTAAGAAAAAATCGAAAACAAAGGTAGTTTGCATATCTTTTGTGAAGCTACGGTCGCGTCTTGATTGGTGCGTTTTGATCCGCGAAAGACAGCACAAGCAAAATAAATTTAGGGTTCATAGATTTTAGCGAACACATTGATTTCTCGCGACTCGAGTTCTTGAAAAAATGACCGGATGCGGAAAAGGTAAAGCTCAGGGCACCAAGTCAAAGTCTCGTTCATCCCGAGCAGGTCTTCAGTTTCCTGTCGGTCGTATCCATCGTCTCCTTCGTAAGGGCAACTACGCCGAGCGTGTTGGCGCTGGTGCTCCAGTGTACTTGGCTGCGGTGCTGGAATATCTGAGTGCCGAAATTCTCGAGTTAGCCGGAAACGCTGCACGGGACAACAAGAAAACCAGAATTATTCCTCGACATCTTCAACTGGCTGTCCGAAATGACGAAGAGTTGAACAAACTGCTTGCCGGAGTCACCATCGCTCAGGGTGGTGTTCTCCCCAACATTCAAGCAGTGCTTTTACCCAAGAAAGCCGAGAAGAAACAACATTAAGCTACAGGCTTACCACAGAAAACAAAAACGGCTCTTTTAGGAGCCACCAAATATCAAATAAAGTCATGGCCAATCAGCAAATAATTCATGTCTAGCAAAAGAAGTAATTTCAAAGGAGCACATTTATCGTTTTATAATTTCTAGTTTGCAACGAATAACACTCCCTATTTGCGTAAAGTGTGCGCTTTCTGAAAACTAATAAGCATAAAAAGCCACTTAATTGCGCAGCGCTGCGACTGCAATGTTGATCGCGTGCATGGTAAACTTGAAACTGTGCATGTTTGGCAGGGCAATGAAACAATTTGATTAAAAAAAATACTTAAGTAAAAGTTTGACACTTACTGTGCTTGATATTGATCGCTGGGAATGAACTTCCGCAGACACGCGTAGACGCCAGCGGACATTTGATTTGGGTAATGCACGAGATAATCATCGGGCTGGAATAAATTCCTGCAAAAGAAGAAAATGTTGGCTTGATTCTTGAAAGAATAAACTGAGTCGATTATCCACCGATAAATTGAGCTGGTAAAAGTGACAGCAGTCATAAAGCCTAAAACCCTTTTAGCGCGGCTGAAATGTAGTTTTTATTCGCACTTCGCGTAAAGAAAGTTTTGTTCAGGCAAGCAGTTAAAAATAATCCAGTGCTTAGCTGAAAACCACCCTCACCAATTTTATGTTCTCTTGCCATAACGTAATGTATCGTTGTTGTTTGTTTATTTTGAATGGTCGTCGTGTTTGTGTTTGTTTGTTTGTTTGTTTTTATTTCGCTGTAATCCCTGTGTTTGTTTATCTAAGGTGAGTGAATGTGGTGTGTATTTCAAGGTTACCAAACTGTCTGTATGTCTGTGCGGGAAATCGGTTTGGAGATAAGCACTTTATTGGTCACAACTTTTGCGTGAGTTGTTGGCTCCTAAAAGAGCCGTTTGTTTTGTAGACTTGTAGCTACGGAACGCTTTAACCACCAAATCCGTACAGAGTACGTCCTTGGCGTTTGAGAGCGTACACCACATCCATGGCGGTAACGGTCTTTCGCTTGGCGTGCTCGGTATAGGTCACAGCATCACGGATGACGTTCTCAAGGAAAACTTTGAGAACACCTCGAGTCTCCTCGTAGATTAGCCCAGAAATACGCTTGACACCTCCACGGCGGGCAAGGCGACGGATAGCTGGCTTGGTGATTCCCTGTATGTTATCTCGTAGAATTTTTCGGTGACGCTTAGCGCCTCCTTTGCCTAAACCTTTGCCTCCTTTACCGCGTCCTGACATGTTAGCAAATTTTCGGATTGGAATTTCGAAAGAATGAGTTGTTGCCGCCTGACCGGATTATCTAATACCTTTTTGCCTTACCGAACACATTGATTTCTCGCGACTCGAGTTCTTGAAAAAATGACCGGATGCGGAAAAGGTAAAGCTCAGGGCACCAAGTCAAAGTCTCGTTCATCCCGAGCAGGTCTTCAGTTTCCTGTCGGTCGTATCCATCGTCTCCTTCGTAAGGGCAACTACGCCGAGCGTGTTGGCGCTGGTGCTCCAGTGTACTTGGCTGCGGTGCTGGAATATCTGAGTGCCGAAATTCTCGAGTTAGCCGGAAACGCTGCACGGGACAACAAGAAAACCAGAATTATTCCTCGACATCTTCAACTGGCTGTCCGAAATGACGAAGAGTTGAACAAACTGCTTGCCGGAGTCACCATCGCTCAGGGTGGTGTTCTCCCCAACATTCAAGCAGTGCTTTTACCCAAGAAAGCCGAGAAGAAACAACATTAAGCTACAGGCTTACCACAGAAAACAAAAACGGCTCTTTTAGGAGCCACCAAATATCAAATAAAGTCATGGCCAATCAGCAAATAATTCATGTCTAGCAAAAGAAGTAATTTCAAAGGAGCACATTTATCGTTTTATAATTTCTAGTTTGCAACGAATAACACTCCCTATTTGCGTAAAGTGTGCGCTTTCTGAAAACTAATAAGCATAAAAAGCCACTTAATTGCGCAGCGCTGCGACTGCAATGTTGATCGCGTGCATGGTAAACTTGAAACTGTGCATGTTTGGCAGGGCAATGAAACAATTTGATTAAAAAAAATACTTAAGTAAAAGTTTGACACTTACTGTGCTTGATATTGATCGCTGGGAATGAACTTCCGAAGACACGCGTAGACGCCAGCGGACATTTGATTTGGGTAATGCACGAGATAATCATCGGGCTGGAATAAATTCCTGCAAAAGAAGAAAATGTTGGCTTGATTCTTGAAAGAATAAACTGAGTCGATTATCCACCGATAAATTGAGCTGGTAAAAGTGACAGCAGTCATAAAGCCTAAAACCCTTTTAGCGCGGCTGAAATGTAGTTTTTATTCGCACTTCGCGTAAAGAAAGTTTTGTTCAGGCAAGCAGTTAAAAATAATCCAGTGCTTAGCTGAAAACCACCCTCACCAATTTTATGTTCTCTTGCCATAACGTAATGTATCGTTGTTGTTTGTTTATTTTGAATGGTCGTCGTGTTTGTGTTTGTTTGTTTGTTTGTTTTTATTTCGCTGTAATCCCTGTGTTTGTTTATCTAAGGTGAGTGAATGTGGTGTGTATTTCAAGGTTACCAAACTGTCTGTATGTCTGTGCGGGAAATCGGTTTGGAGATAAGCACTTTATTGGTCACAACTTTTGCGTGAGTTGTTGGCTCCTAAAAGAGCCGTTTGTTTTGTAGACTTGTAGCTACGGAACGCTTTAACCACCAAATCCGTACAGAGTACGTCCTTGGCGTTTGAGAGCGTACACCACATCCATGGCGGTAACGGTCTTTCGCTTGGCGTGCTCGGTATAGGTCACAGCATCACGGATGACGTTCTCAAGGAAAACTTTGAGAACACCTCGAGTCTCCTCGTAGATTAGCCCAGAAATACGCTTGACACCTCCACGGCGGGCAAGGCGACGGATAGCTGGCTTGGTGATTCCCTGTATGTTATCTCGTAGAATTTTTCGGTGACGCTTAGCGCCTCCTTTGCCTAAACCTTTGCCTCCTTTACCGCGTCCTGACATGTTAGCAAATTTTCGGATTGGAATTTCGAAAGAATGAGTTGTTGCCGCCTGACCGGATTATCTAATACCTTTTTGCCTTACCTCTCAGAAAACATGACTTTTTTTTTCGCGATATATACAGCTAAACAAAGCAAATGCAAATTTTTTGTAGGGCGGTCTCGGAATGTTTTAATGAAAACAAATACATCTAACTCCGCACCAATCACATCGCAAGTTATTTGATCCAATCAGAATACAGGAGTTTCGCAATAAATCGAGCCCCTTGAAATTTTGTGACAAAGGCAAGTTTTGTGAGCGATTTAGTATTTTCGCGAACGTTGTTAGCAGTCATGGCTCGTACAAAGCAAACAGCTCGAAAGTCAACCGGTGGAAAAGCACCTCGCAAGCAGTTAGCTACGAAAGCGGCGAGAAAAAGCGCTCCTGCTACCGGCGGAGTTAAGAAACCTCACCGTTACAGGCCCGGTACCGTCGCTCTTCGAGAAATCCGTCGCTATCAGAAATCTACCGAACTGTTGATCCGCAAGTTGCCGTTCCAGCGTCTCGTTCGAGAAATCGCACAGGATTTTAAAACCGACTTGCGGTTTCAAAGCTCCGCTGTGTTGGCTCTTCAAGAGGCTAGCGAAGCCTACTTGGTCGGTCTGTTCGAGGACACCAACCTGTGTGCCATCCACGCCAAACGTGTCACCATAATGCCCAAGGACATCCAGCTGGCCCGTCGAATTCGCGGAGAACGTGCTTGAGTCAATCATCCGAGAGCACCACAACAAACGGCTCCTTTAGGAGCCACCACTCGAATAAAAAGTCAATGGCCAATTACTTGTGACTTATGTGTCTCTTAACTGAAGTTTGGTTTCGAGCAACTCAGATAAGCTCGGTCTGATCTATGAAAGAGAGTGAAAACAGCGCAAATAACAAGAAGAAATGGTAATTTAGCTGGAAATCGAGCGCGCTTTGTGCTGTCATGTCTGTGCGCGCTCAGCTTTTAGGACAAAACAACGCTCGTTTTTTTTTTCTTTAATTATCACAAGCAATAATATTACCACTCATTTAAACAAGGGCAGTGTCATATCATAAACCTAACAATAAAATCCTAGGCGCTGCAGCACTCTCAAAATAACTCAGCTGCCTTCGAAAGAACATGTAATTAAACGCGCGTTCTAACGAATTAGACATAATTGATGACGACATCGTTAGCACTTTGTTACGTCTGTGAGCGCGTGCGATCTGTTTGAAAACTTTGATTTCTCAAAACGCATGGTTTTTTACGGGACATTTCTCTACAAATGTAAGTAGCGATACGTTGTTATACAAGCACGACATAGAAAATGCTTTCAAGTTGCCTTGTTCTCTATACAGCATGAAAAAAATCGGCGAAAATACTATTTTGAAGCGCTCTCGTCTGTTCATGAAGTGCGTGGCAAGAAAAGAAAGACAGGATGAAGGCTTTGTTAAGTCGTCCATCAATGCGAAAAGACACGAGATCGAGTTATAAAATATGAGGTTTTGAAACACCCCCCTCCCACAGTGCGAATGTGTTTTTGCGAAGTTTGGTATTTTTCTTCTGGTTTTCGAAGCGCGATCTTGCACAAAATGCCGCGTAATGACTAAAGAATGTTGTGTATACTTAAGCTATCGGCTCTCCAGGCTGTTAAAAACACTCTAATCGTCCCACTCGTTTGCCTCGTGGAGCAGTGTACTTAATTCTACAACTGAAACCAGTTTCAAAAAACACAAAATGTAACGAGACCGGGAAATTATCGAGTCTTGAACGGGGCAAAGAAGCACAACATAGCCTTAGTTAAACACGTTCGTAAAGCCTAGTAGTAGCGGTTTGCTCCCTCTGCGGTCCGCTTATAGAAGTAAAAACTTTACAACGCAGACAATCGACATCTCGCAAAGCGAACGGAGTTGACAGAAGTTCAATAGAATGTCTGACAACAGCGGAAAGAAAAAGGAAGGCGCTACAAAGCCTGTCGAACACCCCAAATATACCGAAATGATCAAGGCTGCCATTGTCGCTCTTAAGGAGAGAAATGGCTCGTCGCTTCACGCCATCGAAAAGTACATCAAGTCCAACTACAAAGTGGGAGATAGGGCACACCAATACATCAAGCAAGCTCTAAAACGGGGCGAGGTCAGTGGGAAATTCATTCACACGAAAGGCGTGGGAGTCTCGGGATCCTTCAAGGTCAACAAGGAGGAGGAGAAGAAAGCAGCGAAAAAGCCAGTCCCGGCAAAGAAGAAGCCCGCCGCTGCTAAGTCAGAAAAGAAGACCAAAACACCAGCGGCTAAAATATCCCCGGCAAAGAAAAAGCCCGCTGCTAAGCCTAAGCCTGCCAAGAAAGAGAAGAAATCCACCACAAAGCAGAGAGCTTCAGTCCCAAAGAACAGCACAGCCAAGAAGCCGTCAGCAAAGAAGTCGAAGGAGAACACAAAGGCGCCTACTAGAAAGCCGGCAGCCAAGAAAGTTAGCAAGAAGTGAACACGCACCACTTTAACAAAACGGCTCCTTTAGGAGCCACCAAATAAAGAAAAGCAATGATCAGCCTTCAATGATTTGACACAATAGCACACCCCTCCCACCCATAGCGAATCATATCGGAAACTAGAGCGGCTAATTTAATTGTCTGGATATCACAGACAGACCAGAGATACCCAATGCTTAGAGGGAAATAAAAAGAGTACGCGTAGTTTTACGGCCAGTGGAGGCAGGTCAATTTCTGTAATATCGCTGTTGCTCGCAAATCAGTGAACTTAATGCACCACAAGAAAAAAAACAAAACAAAACACACAAACAAACAATACAAAATTCAAACCAAACCAAACAAACCACACACACACACACACACACACACACCGTGGCATCGTGTGTATGGGTAATGCACAGTTATATGTATATCGGGAATTATAATTATTGCTTTTTTGTTCGTCGCGATTCAATGTTCGCGGAAAAGCTGGAGCAACTAAGATTTTTTTCGTTTGTGAGCGTCTGCCTACTTTATAGCGGGTAAGGGGTTTTGATAGTATTGTTGGACATTGCTTTATACGACATTTGGTGGCTCCTAAAAGAGCCGTTGGTTTGTTTCATCAAGAGCGACTAGCTCACTTGCTGCTGGTAAACTTCGTTACGGCCTTGGTACCCTCGCTGACGGCGTGCTTTGCCAATTCTCCGGGCAGAAGCAGCCTGATGGCGGTTTGGATCTCGCGGGAACTAATGGTGGACTTCTTGTTGTAGTGGGCCAGGCGGGAAGATTCCGTGGCGATGCGCTCGAAGATGTCGTTCACAAAGGAGTTCATGATGCCCATGGCTTTGCTGGAGATGCCCGTGTCAGGGTGCACCTGCTTCAAGACCTTGTAGATGTAGATCGCATAGCTCTCCTTTCTCCTAGTCCGCTTCTTGTTCTTGCCTGAACCATCAGCCGTCCCGGACTTAGCCTTGCCCGCTCTCTTCTCACCCTTTTTCGCGGCCGGTACTTTCGGTGCCATGAATTCTCAGTTATGGATTATTCGCTTTGATTCTCGAAATCAGCTTCAATAACTCAGGCTAGCGCAATTTCTATTTATGTCAACAAATTCAATAGGATTAATTAGTATGCGGATCACAAGTGCCGTGCTTTTTACCGATTGGTTATTAGTTAAAAAGTCCGATGCCGCTTTAAGAAAAAATCGAAAACAAAGGTAGTTTGCATATCTTTTGTGAAGCTACGGTCGCGTCTTGATTGGTGCGTTTTGATCCGCGAAAGACAGCACAAGCAAAATAAATTTAGGGTTCATAGATTTTAGCGAACACATTGATTTCTCGCGACTCGAGTTCTTGAAAAAATGACCGGATGCGGAAAAGGTAAAGCTCAGGGCACCAAGTCAAAGTCTCGTTCATCCCGAGCAGGTCTTCAGTTTCCTGTCGGTCGTATCCATCGTCTCCTTCGTAAGGGCAACTACGCCGAGCGTGTTGGCGCTGGTGCTCCAGTGTACTTGGCTGCGGTGCTGGAATATCTGAGTGCCGAAATTCTCGAGTTAGCCGGAAACGCTGCACGGGACAACAAGAAAACCAGAATTATTCCTCGACATCTTCAACTGGCTGTCCGAAATGACGAAGAGTTGAACAAACTGCTTGCCGGAGTCACCATCGCTCAGGGTGGTGTTCTCCCCAACATTCAAGCAGTGCTTTTACCCAAGAAAGCCGAGAAGAAACAACATTAAGCTACAGGCTTACCACAGAAAACAAAAACGGCTCTTTTAGGAGCCACCAAATATCAAATAAAGTCATGGCCAATCAGCAAATAATTCATGTCTAGCAAAAGAAGTAATTTCAAAGGAGCACATTTATCGTTTTATAATTTCTAGTTTGCAACGAATAACACTCCCTATTTGCGTAAAGTGTGCGCTTTCTGAAAACTAATAAGCATAAAAAGCCACTTAATTGCGCAGCGCTGCGACTGCAATGTTGATCGCGTGCATGGTAAACTTGAAACTGTGCATGTTTGGCAGGGCAATGAAACAATTTGATTAAAAAAAATACTTAAGTAAAAGTTTGACACTTACTGTGCTTGACATTGATCGCTGGGAATGAACTTCCGCAGACACGCGTAGACGCCAGCGGACATTTGATTTGGGTAATGCACGAGATAATCATCGGGCTGGAATAAATTCCTGCAAAAGAAGAAAATGTTGGCTTGATTCTTGAAAGAATAAACTGAGTCGATTATCCACCGATAAATTGAGCTGGTAAAAGTGACAGCAGTCATAAAGCCTAAAACCCTTTTAGCGCGGCTGAAATGTAGTTTTTATTCGCACTTCGCGTAAAGAAAGTTTTGTTCAGGCAAGCAGTTAAAAATAATCCAGTGCTTAGCTGAAAACCACCCTCACCAATTTTATGTTCTCTTGCCATAACGTAATGTATCGTTGTTGTTTGTTTATTTTGAATGGTCGTCGTGTTTGTGTTTGTTTGTTTGTTTGTTTTTATTTCGCTGTAATCCCTGTGTTTGTTTATCTAAGGTGAGTGAATGTGGTGTGTATTTCAAGGTTACCAAACTGTCTGTATGTCTGTGCGGGAAATCGGTTTGGAGATAAGCACTTTATTGGTCACAACTTTTGCGTGAGTTGTTGGCTCCTAAAAGAGCCGTTTGTTTTGTAGACTTGTAGCTACGGAACGCTTTAACCACCAAATCCGTACAGAGTACGTCCTTGGCGTTTGAGAGCGTACACCACATCCATGGCGGTAACGGTCTTTCGCTTGGCGTGCTCGGTATAGGTCACAGCATCACGGATGACGTTCTCAAGGAAAACTTTGAGAACACCTCGAGTCTCCTCGTAGATTAGCCCAGAAATACGCTTGACACCTCCACGGCGGGCAAGGCGACGGATAGCTGGCTTGGTGATTCCCTGTATGTTATCTCGTAGAATTTTTCGGTGACGCTTAGCGCCTCCTTTGCCTAAACCTTTGCCTCCTTTACCGCGTCCTGACATGTTAGCAAATTTTCGGATTGGAATTTCGAAAGAATGAGTTGTTGCCGCCTGACCGGATTATCTAATACCTTTTTGCCTTACCGAACACATTGATTTCTCGCGACTCGAGTTCTTGAAAAAATGACCGGATGCGGAAAAGGTAAAGCTCAGGGCACCAAGTCAAAGTCTCGTTCATCCCGAGCAGGTCTTCAGTTTCCTGTCGGTCGTATCCATCGTCTCCTTCGTAAGGGCAACTACGCCGAGCGTGTTGGCGCTGGTGCTCCAGTGTACTTGGCTGCGGTGCTGGAATATCTGAGTGCCGAAATTCTCGAGTTAGCCGGAAACGCTGCACGGGACAACAAGAAAACCAGAATTATTCCTCGACATCTTCAACTGGCTGTCCGAAATGACGAAGAGTTGAACAAACTGCTTGCCGGAGTCACCATCGCTCAGGGTGGTGTTCTCCCCAACATTCAAGCAGTGCTTTTACCCAAGAAAGCCGAGAAGAAACAACATTAAGCTACAGGCTTACCACAGAAAACAAAAACGGCTCTTTTAGGAGCCACCAAATATCAAATAAAGTCATGGCCAATCAGCAAATAATTCATGTCTAGCAAAAGAAGTAATTTCAAAGGAGCACATTTATCGTTTTATAATTTCTAGTTTGCAACGAATAACACTCCCTATTTGCGTAAAGTGTGCGCTTTCTGAAAACTAATAAGCATAAAAAGCCACTTAATTGCGCAGCGCTGCGACTGCAATGTTGATCGCGTGCATGGTAAACTTGAAACTGTGCATGTTTGGCAGGGCAATGAAACAATTTGATTAAAAAAAATACTTAAGTAAAAGTTTGACACTTACTGTGCTTGATATTGATCGCTGGGAATGAACTTCCGAAGACACGCGTAGACGCCAGCGGACATTTGATTTGGGTAATGCACGAGATAATCATCGGGCTGGAATAAATTCCTGCAAAAGAAGAAAATGTTGGCTTGATTCTTGAAAGAATAAACTGAGTCGATTATCCACCGATAAATTGAGCTGGTAAAAGTGACAGCAGTCATAAAGCCTAAAACCCTTTTAGCGCGGCTGAAATGTAGTTTTTATTCGCACTTCGCGTAAAGAAAGTTTTGTTCAGGCAAGCAGTTAAAAATAATCCAGTGCTTAGCTGAAAACCACCCTCACCAATTTTATGTTCTCTTGCCATAACGTAATGTATCGTTGTTGTTTGTTTATTTTGAATGGTCGTCGTGTTTGTGTTTGTTTGTTTGTTTGTTTTTATTTCGCTGTAATCCCTGTGTTTGTTTATCTAAGGTGAGTGAATGTGGTGTGTATTTCAAGGTTACCAAACTGTCTGTATGTCTGTGCGGGAAATCGGTTTGGAGATAAGCACTTTATTGGTCACAACTTTTGCGTGAGTTGTTGGCTCCTAAAAGAGCCGTTTGTTTTGTAGACTTGTAGCTACGGAACGCTTTAACCACCAAATCCGTACAGAGTACGTCCTTGGCGTTTGAGAGCGTACACCACATCCATGGCGGTAACGGTCTTTCGCTTGGCGTGCTCGGTATAGGTCACAGCATCACGGATGACGTTCTCAAGGAAAACTTTGAGAACACCTCGAGTCTCCTCGTAGATTAGCCCAGAAATACGCTTGACACCTCCACGGCGGGCAAGGCGACGGATAGCTGGCTTGGTGATTCCCTGTATGTTATCTCGTAGAATTTTTCGGTGACGCTTAGCGCCTCCTTTGCCTAAACCTTTGCCTCCTTTACCGCGTCCTGACATGTTAGCAAATTTTCGGATTGGAATTTCGAAAGAATGAGTTGTTGCCGCCTGACCGGATTATCTAATACCTTTTTGCCTTACCTCTCAGAAAACATGACTTTTTTTTTCGCGATATATACAGCTAAACAAAGCAAATGCAAATTTTTTGTAGGGCGGTCTCGGAATGTTTTAATGAAAACAAATACATCTAACTCCGCACCAATCACATCGCAAGTTATTTGATCCAATCAGAATACAGGAGTTTCGCAATAAATCGAGCCCCTTGAAATTTTGCGACAAAGGCAAGTTTTGTGAGCGATTTAGTATTTTCGCGAACGTTGTTAGCAGTCATGGCTCGTACAAAGCAAACAGCTCGAAAGTCAACCGGTGGAAAAGCACCTCGCAAGCAGTTAGCTACGAAAGCGGCGAGAAAAAGCGCTCCTGCTACCGGCGGAGTTAAGAAACCTCACCGTTACAGGCCCGGTACCGTCGCTCTTCGAGAAATCCGTCGCTATCAGAAATCTACCGAACTGTTGATCCGCAAGTTGCCGTTCCAGCGTCTCGTTCGAGAAATCGCACAGGATTTTAAAACCGACTTGCGGTTTCAAAGCTCCGCTGTGTTGGCTCTTCAAGAGGCTAGCGAAGCCTACTTGGTCGGTCTGTTCGAGGACACCAACCTGTGTGCCATCCACGCCAAACGTGTCACCATAATGCCCAAGGACATCCAGCTGGCCCGTCGAATTCGCGGAGAACGTGCTTGAGTCAATCATCCGAGAGCACCACAACAAACGGCTCCTTTAGGAGCCACCACTCGAATAAAAAGTCAATGGCCAATTACTTGTGACTTATGTGTCTCTTAACTGAAGTTTGGTTTCGAGCAACTCAGATAAGCTCGGTCTGATCTATGAAAGAGAGTGAAAACAGCGCAAATAACAAGAAGAAATGGTAATTTAGCTGGAAATCGAGCGCGCTTTGTGCTGTCATGTCTGTGCGCGCTCAGCTTTTAGGACAAAACAACGCTCGTTTTTTTTTTCTTTAATTATCACAAGCAATAATATTACCACTCATTTAAACAAGGGCAGTGTCATATCATAAACCTAACAATAAAATCCTAGGCGCTGCAGCACTCTCAAAATAACTCAGCTGCCTTCGAAAGAACATGTAATTAAACGCGCGTTCTAACGAATTAGACATAATTGATGACGACATCGTTAGCACTTTGTTACGTCTGTGAGCGCGTGCGATCTGTTTGAAAACTTTGATTTCTCAAAACGCATGGTTTTTTACGGGACATTTCTCTACAAATGTAAGTAGCGATACGTTGTTATACAAGCACGACATAGAAAATGCTTTCAAGTTGCCTTGTTCTCTATACAGCATGAAAAAAATCGGCGAAAATACTATTTTGAAGCGCTCTCGTCTGTTCATGAAGTGCGTGGCAAGAAAAGAAAGACAGGATGAAGGCTTTGTTAAGTCGTCCATCAATGCGAAAAGACACGAGATCGAGTTATAAAATATGAGGTTTTGAAACACCCCCCTCCCACAGTGCGAATGTGTTTTTGCGAAGTTTGGTATTTTTCTTCTGGTTTTCGAAGCGCGATCTTGCACAAAATGCCGCGTAATGACTAAAGAATGTTGTGTATACTTAAGCTATCGGCTCTCCAGGCTGTTAAAAACACTCTAATCGTCCCACTCGTTTGCCTCGTGGAGCAGTGTACTTAATTCTACAACTGAAACCAGTTTCAAAAAACACAAAATGTAACGAGACCGGGAAATTATCGAGTCTTGAACGGGGCAAAGAAGCACAACATAGCCTTAGTTAAACACGTTCGTAAAGCCTAGTAGTAGCGGTTTGCTCCCTCTGCGGTCCGCTTATAGAAGTAAAAACTTTACAACGCAGACAATCGACATCTCGCAAAGCGAACGGAGTTGACAGAAGTTCAATAGAATGTCTGACAACAGCGGAAAGAAAAAGGAAGGCGCTACAAAGCCTGTCGAACACCCCAAATATACCGAAATGATCAAGGCTGCCATTGTCGCTCTTAAGGAGAGAAATGGCTCGTCGCTTCACGCCATCGAAAAGTACATCAAGTCCAACTACAAAGTGGGAGATAGGGCACACCAATACATCAAGCAAGCTCTAAAACGGGGCGAGGTCAGTGGGAAATTCATTCACACGAAAGGCGTGGGAGTCTCGGGATCCTTCAAGGTCAACAAGGAGGAGGAGAAGAAAGCAGCGAAAAAGCCAGTCCCGGCAAAGAAGAAGCCCGCCGCTGCTAAGTCAGAAAAGAAGACCAAAACACCAGCGGCTAAAATATCCCCGGCAAAGAAAAAGCCCGCTGCTAAGCCTAAGCCTGCCAAGAAAGAGAAGAAATCCACCACAAAGCAGAGAGCTTCAGTCCCAAAGAACAGCACAGCCAAGAAGCCGTCAGCAAAGAAGTCGAAGGAGAACACAAAGGCGCCTACTAGAAAGCCGGCAGCCAAGAAAGTTAGCAAGAAGTGAACACGCACCACTTTAACAAAACGGCTCCTTTAGGAGCCACCAAATAAAGAAAAGCAATGATCAGCCTTCAATGATTTGACACAATAGCACACCCCTCCCACCCATAGCGAATCATATCGGAAACTAGAGCGGCTAATTTAATTGTCTGGATATCACAGACAGACCAGAGATACCCAATGCTTAGAGGGAAATAAAAAGAGTACGCGTAGTTTTACGGCCAGTGGAGGCAGGTCAATTTCTGTAATATCGCTGTTGCTCGCAAATCAGTGAACTTAATGCACCACAAGAAAAAAAACAAAACAAAACACACAAACAAACAATACAAAATTCAAACCAAACCAAACAAACCACACACACACACACACACACACACACCGTGGCATCGTGTGTATGGGTAATGCACAGTTATATGTATATCGGGAATTATAATTATTGCTTTTTTGTTCGTCGCGATTCAATGTTCGCGGAAAAGCTGGAGCAACTAAGATTTTTTTCGTTTGTGAGCGTCTGCCTACTTTATAGCGGGTAAGGGGTTTTGATAGTATTGTTGGACATTGCTTTATACGACATTTGGTGGCTCCTAAAAGAGCCGTTGGTTTGTTTCATCAAGAGCGACTAGCTCACTTGCTGCTGGTAAACTTCGTTACGGCCTTGGTACCCTCGCTGACGGCGTGCTTTGCCAATTCTCCGGGCAGAAGCAGCCTGATGGCGGTTTGGATCTCGCGGGAACTAATGGTGGACTTCTTGTTGTAGTGGGCCAGGCGGGAAGATTCCGTGGCGATGCGCTCGAAGATGTCGTTCACAAAGGAGTTCATGATGCCCATGGCTTTGCTGGAGATGCCCGTGTCAGGGTGCACCTGCTTCAAGACCTTGTAGATGTAGATCGCATAGCTCTCCTTTCTCCTAGTCCGCTTCTTGTTCTTGCCTGAACCATCAGCCGTCCCGGACTTAGCCTTGCCCGCTCTCTTCTCACCCTTTTTCGCGGCCGGTACTTTCGGTGCCATGAATTCTCAGTTATGGATTATTCGCTTTGATTCTCGAAATCAGCTTCAATAACTCAGGCTAGCGCAATTTCTATTTATGTCAACAAATTCAATAGGATTAATTAGTATGCGGATCACAAGTGCCGTGCTTTTTACCGATTGGTTATTAGTTAAAAAGTCCGATGCCGCTTTAAGAAAAAATCGAAAACAAAGGTAGTTTGCATATCTTTTGTGAAGCTACGGTCGCGTCTTGATTGGTGCGTTTTGATCCGCGAAAGACAGCACAAGCAAAATAAATTTAGGGTTCATAGATTTTAGCGAACACATTGATTTCTCGCGACTCGAGTTCTTGAAAAAATGACCGGACGCGGAAAAGGTAAAGCTCAGGGCACCAAGTCAAAGTCTCGTTCATCCCGAGCAGGTCTTCAGTTTCCTGTCGGTCGTATCCATCGTCTCCTTCGTAAGGGCAACTACGCCGAGCGTGTTGGCGCTGGTGCTCCAGTGTACTTGGCTGCGGTGCTGGAATATCTGAGTGCCGAAATTCTCGAGTTAGCCGGAAACGCTGCACGGGACAACAAGAAAACCAGAATTATTCCTCGACATCTTCAACTGGCTGTCCGAAATGACGAAGAGTTGAACAAACTGCTTGCCGGAGTCACCATCGCTCAGGGTGGTGTTCTCCCCAACATTCAAGCAGTGCTTTTACCCAAGAAAGCCGAGAGGAAACAACATTAAGCTACAGGCTTACCACAGAAAACAAAAACGGCTCTTTTAGGAGCCACCAAATATCAAATAAAGTCATGGCCAATCAGCAAATAATTCATGTCTAGCAAAAGAAGTAATTTCAAAGGAGCACATTTATCGTTTTATAATTTCTAGTTTGCAACGAATAACACTCCCTATTTGCGTAAAGTGTGCGCTTTCTGAAAACTAATAAGCATAAAAAGCCACTTAATTGCGCAGCGCTGCGACTGCAATGTTGATCGCGTGCATGGTAAACTTGAAACTGTGCATGTTTGGCAGGGCAATGAAACAATTTGATTAAAAAAAATACTTAAGTAAAAGTTTGACACTTACTGTGCTTGATATTGATCGCTGGGAATGAACTTCCGAAGACACGCGTAGACGCCAGCGGACATTTGATTTGGGTAATGCACGAGATAATCATCGGGCTGGAATAAATTCCTGCAAAAGAAGAAAATGTTGGCTTGATTCTTGAAAGAATAAACTGAGTCGATTATCCACCGATAAATTGAGCTGGTAAAAGTGACAGCAGTCATAAAGCCTGAAACCCTTTTAGCGCGGCTGAAATGTAGTTTTTATTCGCACTTCGCGTAAAGAAAGTTTTGTTCAGGCAAGCAGTTAAAAATAATCCAGTGCTTAGCTGAAAACCACCCTCACCAATTTTATGTTCTCTTGCCATAACGTAATGTATCGTTGTTGTTTGTTTATTTTGAATGGTCGTCGTGTTTGTGTTTGTTTGTTTGTTTGTTTTTATTTCGCTGTAATCCCTGTGTTTGTTTATCTAAGGTGAGTGAATGTGGTGTGTATTTCAAGGTTACCAAACTGTCTGTATGTCTGTGCGGGAAATCGGTTTGGAGATAAGCACTTTATTGGTCACAACTTTTGCGTGAGTTGTTGGCTCCTAAAAGAGCCGTTTGTTTTGTAGACTTGTAGCTACGGAACGCTTTAACCACCAAATCCGTACAGAGTACGTCCTTGGCGTTTGAGAGCGTACACCACATCCATGGCGGTAACGGTCTTTCGCTTGGCGTGCTCGGTATAGGTCACAGCATCACGGATGACGTTCTCAAGGAAAACTTTGAGAACACCTCGAGTCTCCTCGTAGATTAGCCCAGAAATACGCTTGACACCTCCACGGCGGGCAAGGCGACGGATAGCTGGCTTGGTGATTCCCTGTATGTTATCTCGTAGAATTTTTCGGTGACGCTTAGCGCCTCCTTTGCCTAAACCTTTGCCTCCTTTACCGCGTCCTGACATGTTAGCAAATTTTCGGATTGGAATTTCGAAAGAATGAGTTGTTGCCGCCTGACCGGATTATCTAATACCTTTTTGCCTTACCTCTCAGAAAACATGACTTTTTTTTTCGCGATATATACAGCTAAACAAAGCAAATGCAAATTTTTTGTAGGGCGGTCTCGGAATGTTTTAATGAAAACAAATACATCTAACTCCGCACCAATCACATCGCAAGTTATTTGATCCAATCAGAATACAGGAGTTTCGCAATAAATCGAGCCCCTTGAAATTTTGCGACAAAGGCAAGTTTTGTGAGCGATTTAGTATTTTCGCGAACGTTGTTAGCAGTCATGGCTCGTACAAAGCAAACAGCTCGAAAGTCAACCGGTGGAAAAGCACCTCGCAAGCAGTTAGCTACGAAAGCGGCGAGAAAAAGCGCTCCTGCTACCGGCGGAGTTAAGAAACCTCACCGTTACAGGCCCGGTACCGTCGCTCTTCGAGAAATCCGTCGCTATCAGAAATCTACCGAACTGTTGATCCGCAAGTTGCCGTTCCAGCGTCTCGTTCGAGAAATCGCACAGGATTTCAAAACCGACTTGCGGTTTCAAAGCTCCGCTGTGTTGGCTCTTCAAGAGGCTAGCGAAGCCTACTTGGTCGGTCTGTTCGAGGACACCAACCTGTGTGCCATCCACGCCAAACGTGTCACCATAATGCCCAAGGACATCCAGCTGGCCCGTCGAATTCGCGGAGAACGTGCTTGAGTCAATCATCCGAGAGCACCACAACAAACGGCTCCTTTAGGAGCCACCACTCGAATAAAAAGTCAATGGCCAATTACTTGTGACTTATGTGTCTCTTAACTGAAGTTTGGTTTCGAGCAACTCAGATAAGCTCGGTCTGATCTATGAAAGAGAGTGAAAACAGCGCAAATAACAAGAAGAAATGGTAATTTAGCTGGAAATCGAGCGCGCTTTGTGCTGTCATGTCTGTGCGCGCTCAGCTTTTAGGACAAAACAACGCTCGTTTTTTTTTTCTTTAATTATCACAAGCAATAATATTACCACTCATTTAAACAAGGGCAGTGTCATATCATAAACCTAACAATAAAATCCTAGGCGCTGCAGCACTCTCAAAATAACTCAGCTGCCTTCGAAAGAACATGTAATTAAACGCGCGTTCTAACGAATTAGACATAATTGATGACGACATCGTTAGCACTTTGTTACGTCTGTGAGCGCGTGCGATCTGTTTGAAAACTTTGATTTCTCAAAACGCATGGTTTTTTACGGGACATTTCTCTACAAATGTAAGTAGCGATACGTTGTTATACAAGCACGACATAGAAAATGCTTTCAAGTTGCCTTGTTCTCTATACAGCATGAAAAAAATCGGCGAAAATACTATTTTGAAGCGCTCTCGTCTGTTCATGAAGTGCGTGGCAAGAAAAGAAAGACAGGATGAAGGCTTTGTTAAGTCGTCCATCAATGCGAAAAGACACGAGATCGAGTTATAAAATATGAGGTTTTGAAACACCCCCCCCCCCCCCTCCCACAGTGCGAATGTGTTTTTGCGAAGTTTGGTATTTTTCTTCTGGTTTTCGAAGCGCGATCTTGCACAAAATGCCGCGTAATGACTAAAGAATGTTGTGTATACTTAAGCTATCGGCTCTCCAGGCTGTTAAAAACACTCTAATCGTCCCACTCGTTTGCCTCGTGGAGCAGTGTACTTAATTCTACAACTGAAACCAGTTTCAAAAAACACAAAATGTAACGAGACCGGGAAATTATCGAGTCTTGAACGGGGCAAAGAAGCACAACATAGCCTTAGTTAAACACGTTCGTAAAGCCTAGTAGTAGCGGTTTGCTCCCTCTGCGGTCCGCTTATAGAAGTAAAAACTTTACAACGCAGACAATCGACATCTCGCAAAGCGAACGGAGTTGACAGAAGTTCAATAGAATGTCTGACAACAGCGGAAAGAAAAAGGAAGGCGCTACAAAGCCTGTCGAACACCCCAAATATACCGAAATGATCAAGGCTGCCATGGTCGCTCTTAAGGAGAGAAATGGCTCGTCGCTTCACGCCATCGAAAAGTACATCAAGTCCAACTACAAAGTGGGAGATAGGGCACACCAATACATCAAGCAAGCTCTAAAACGGGGCGAGGTCAGTGGGAAATTCATTCACACGAAAGGCGTGGGAGCCTCGGGATCCTTCAAGGTCAACAAGGAGGAGGAGAAGAAAGCAGCGAAAAAGCCAGTCCCGGCAAAGAAGAAGCCCGCCGCTGCTAAGTCAGAAAAGAAGACCAAAACACCAGCGGCTAAAATATCCCCGGCAAAGAAAAAGCCCGCTGCTAAGCCTAAGCCTGCCAAGAAAGAGAAGAAATCCACCACAAAGCAGAGAGCTTCAGTCCCAAAGAACAGCACAGCCAAGAAGCCGTCAGCAAAGAAGTCGAAGGAGAACACAAAGGTGCCTACTAGAAAGCCGGCAGCCAAGAAAGTTAGCAAGAAGTGAACACGCACCACTTTAACAAAACGGCTCCTTTAGGAGCCACCAAATAAAGAAAAGCAATGATCAGCCTTCAATGATTTGACACAATAGCACACCCCTCCCACCCATAGCGAATCATATCGGAAACTAGAGCGGCTAATTTAATTGTCTGGATATCACAGACAGACCAGAGATACCCAATGCTTAGAGGGAAATAAAAAGAGTACGCGTAGTTTTACGGCCAGTGGAGGCAGGTCAATTTCTGTAATATCGCTGTTGCTCGCAAATCAGTGAACTTAATGCACCACAAGAAAAAAAACAAAACAAAACACACAAACAAACAATACAAAATTCAAACCAAACCAAACAAACCACACACACACACACACACACACACCGTGGCATCGTGTGTATGGGTAATGCACAGTTATATGTATATCGGGAATTATAATTATTGCTTTTTTGTTCGTCGCGATTCAATGTTCGCGGAAAAGCTGGAGCAACTAAGATTTTTTTCGTTTGTGAGCGTCTGCCTACTTTATAGCGGGTAAGGGGTTTTGATAGTATTGTTGGACATTGCTTTATACGACATTTGGTGGCTCCTAAAAGAGCCGTTGGTTTGTTTCATCAAGAGCGACTAGCTCACTTGCTGCTGGTAAACTTCGTTACGGCCTTGGCACCCTCGCTGACGGCGTGCTTTGCCAATTCTCCGGGCAGAAGCAGCCTGATGGCGGTTTGGATCTCGCGGGAACTAATGGTGGACTTCTTGTTGTAGTGGGCCAGGCGGGAAGATTCCGTGGCGATGCGCTCGAAGATGTCGTTCACAAAGGAGTTCATGATGCCCATGGCTTTGCTGGAGATGCCCGTGTCAGGGTGCACCTGCTTCAAGACCTTGTAGATGTAGATCGCATAGCTCTCCTTTCTCCTAGTCCGCTTCTTGTTCTTGCCTGAACCATCAGCCGTCCCGGACTTAGCCTTGCCCGCTCTCTTCTCACCCTTTTTCGCGGCCGGTACTTTCGGTGCCATGAATTCTCAGTTATGGATTATTCGCTTTGATTCTCGAAATCAGCTTCAATAACTCAGGCTAGCGCAATTTCTATTTATGTCAACAAATTCAATAGGATTAATTAGTATGCGGATCACAAGTGCCGTGCTTTTTACCGATTGGTTATTAGTTAAAAAGTCCGATGCCGCTTTAAGAAAAAATCGAAAACAAAGGTAGTTTGCATATCTTTTGTGAAGCTACGGTCGCGTCTTGATTGGTGCGTTTTGATCCGCGAAAGACAGCACAAGCAAAATAAATTTAGGGTTCATAGATTTTAGCGAACACATTGATTTCTCGCGACTCGAGTTCTTGAAAAAATGACCGGACGCGGAAAAGGTAAAGCTCAGGGCACCAAGTCAAAGTCTCGTTCATCCCGAGCAGGTCTTCAGTTTCCTGTCGGTCGTATCCATCGTCTCCTTCGTAAGGGCAACTACGCCGAGCGTGTTGGCGCTGGTGCTCCAGTGTACTTGGCTGCGGTGCTGGAATATCTGAGTGCCGAAATTCTCGAGTTAGCCGGAAACGCTGCACGGGACAACAAGAAAACCAGAATTATTCCTCGACATCTTCAACTGGCTGTCCGAAATGACGAAGAGTTGAACAAACTGCTTGCCGGAGTCACCATCGCTCAGGGTGGTGTTCTCCCCAACATTCAAGCAGTGCTTTTACCCAAGAAAGCCGAGAAGAAACAACATTAAGCTACAGGCTTACCACAGAAAACAAAAACGGCTCTTTTAGGAGCCACCAAATATCAAATAAAGTCATGGCCAATCAGCAAATAATTCATGTCTAGCAAAAGAAGTAATTTCAAAGGAGCACATTTATCGTTTTATAATTTCTAGTTTGCAACGAATAACACTCCCTATTTGCGTAAAGTGTGCGCTTTCTGAAAACTAATAAGCATAAAAAGCCACTTAATTGCGCAGCGCTGCGACTGCAATGTTGATCGCGTGCATGGTAAACTTGAAACTGTGCATGTTTGGCAGGGCAATGAAACAATTTGATTAAAAAAAATACTTAAGTAAAAGTTTGACACTTACTGTGCTTGATATTGATCGCTGGGAATGAACTTCCGAAGACACGCGTAGACGCCAGCGGACATTTGATTTGGGTAATGCACGAGATAATCATCGGGCTGGAATAAATTCCTGCAAAAGAAGAAAATGTTGGCTTGATTCTTGAAAGAATAAACTGAGTCGATTATCCACCGATAAATTGAGCTGGTAAAAGTGACAGCAGTCATAAAGCCTAAAACCCTTTTAGCGCGGCTGAAATGTAGTTTTTATTCGCACTTCGCGTAAAGAAAGTTTTGTTCAGGCAAGCAGTTAAAAATAATCCAGTGCTTAGCTGAAAACCACCCTCACCAATTTTATGTTCTCTTGCCATAACGTAATGTATCGTTGTTGTTTGTTTATTTTGAATGGTCGTCGTGTTTGTGTTTGTTTGTTTGTTTGTTTTTATTTCGCTGTAATCCCTGTGTTTGTTTATCTAAGGTGAGTGAATGTGGTGTGTATTTCAAGGTTACCAAACTGTCTGTATGTCTGTGCGGGAAATCGGTTTGGAGATAAGCACTTTATTGGTCACAACTTTTGCGTGAGTTGTTGGCTCCTAAAAGAGCCGTTTGTTTTGTAGACTTGTAGCTACGGAACGCTTTAACCACCAAATCCGTACAGAGTACGTCCTTGGCGTTTGAGAGCGTACACCACATCCATGGCGGTAACGGTCTTTCGCTTGGCGTGCTCGGTATAGGTCACAGCATCACGGATGACGTTCTCAAGGAAAACTTTGAGAACACCTCGAGTCTCCTCGTAGATTAGCCCAGAAATACGCTTGACACCTCCACGGCGGGCAAGGCGACGGATAGCTGGCTTGGTGATTCCCTGTATGTTATCTCGTAGAATTTTTCGGTGACGCTTAGCGCCTCCTTTGCCTAAACCTTTGCCTCCTTTACCGCGTCCTGACATGTTAGCAAATTTTCGGATTGGAATTTCGAAAGAATGAGTTGTTGCCGCCTGACCGGATTATCTAATACCTTTTTGCCTTACCTCTCAGAAAACATGACTTTTTTTTTCGCGATATATACAGCTAAACAAAGCAAATGCAAATTTTTTGTAGGGCGGTCTCGGAATGTTTTAATGAAAACAAATACATCTAACTCCGCACCAATCACATCGCAAGTTATTTGATCCAATCAGAATACAGGAGTTTCGCAATAAATCGAGCCCCTTGAAATTTTGTGACAAAGGCAAGTTTTGTGAGCGATTTAGTATTTTCGCGAACGTTGTTAGCAGTCATGGCTCGTACAAAGCAAACAGCTCGAAAGTCAACCGGTGGAAAAGCACCTCGCAAGCAGTTAGCTACGAAAGCGGCGAGAAAAAGCGCTCCTGCTACCGGCGGAGTTAAGAAACCTCACCGTTACAGGCCCGGTACCGTCGCTCTTCGAGAAATCCGTCGCTATCAGAAATCTACCGAACTGTTGATCCGCAAGTTGCCGTTCCAGCGTCTCGTTCGAGAAATCGCACAGGATTTCAAAACCGACTTGCGGTTTCAAAGCTCCGCTGTGTTGGCTCTTCAAGAGGCTAGCGAAGCCTACTTGGTCGGTCTGTTCGAGGACACCAACCTGTGTGCCATCCACGCCAAACGTGTCACCATAATGCCCAAGGACATCCAGCTGGCCCGTCGAATTCGCGGAGAACGTGCTTGAGTCAATCATCCGAGAGCACCACAACAAACGGCTCCTTTAGGAGCCACCACTCGAATAAAAAGTCAATGGCCAATTACTTGTGACTTATGTGTCTCTTAACTGAAGTTTGGTTTCGAGCAACTCAGATAAGCTCGGTCTGATCTATGAAAGAGAGTGAAAACAGCGCAAATAACAAGAAGAAATGGTAATTTAGCTGGAAATCGAGCGCGCTTTGTGCTGTCATGTCTGTGCGCGCTCAGCTTTTAGGACAAAACAACGCTCGTTTTTTTTTTCTTTAATTATCACAAGCAATAATATTACCACTCATTTAAACAAGGGCAGTGTCATATCATAAACCTAACAATAAAATCCTAGGCGCTGCAGCACTCTCAAAATAACTCAGCTGCCTTCGAAAGAACATGTAATTAAACGCGCGTTCTAACGAATTAGACATAATTGATGACGACATCGTTAGCACTTTGTTACGTCTGTGAGCGCGTGCGATCTGTTTGAAAACTTTGATTTCTCAAAACGCATGGTTTTTTACGGGACATTTCTCTACAAATGTAAGTAGCGATACGTTGTTATACAAGCACGACATAGAAAATGCTTTCAAGTTGCCTTGTTCTCTATACAGCATGAAAAAAATCGGCGAAAATACTATTTTGAAGCGCTCTCGTCTGTTCATGAAGTGCGTGGCAAGAAAAGAAAGACAGGATGAAGGCTTTGTTAAGTCGTCCATCAATGCGAAAAGACACGAGATCGAGTTATAAAATATGAGGTTTTGAAACACCCCCCCCCCCCCTCCCACAGTGCGAATGTGTTTTTGCGAAGTTTGGTATTTTTCTTCTGGTTTTCGAAGCGCGATCTTGCACAAAATGCCGCGTAATGACTAAAGAATGTTGTGTATACTTAAGCTATCGGCTCTCCAGGCTGTTAAAAACACTCTAATCGTCCCACTCGTTTGCCTCGTGGAGCAGTGTACTTAATTCTACAACTGAAACCAGTTTCAAAAAACACAAAATGTAACGAGACCGGGAAATTATCGAGTCTTGAACGGGGCAAAGAAGCACAACATAGCCTTAGTTAAACACGTTCGTAAAGCCTAGTAGTAGCGGTTTGCTCCCTCTGCGGTCCGCTTATAGAAGTAAAAACTTTACAACGCAGACAATCGACATCTCGCAAAGCGAACGGAGTTGACAGAAGTTCAATAGAATGTCTGACAACAGCGGAAAGAAAAAGGAAGGCACTACAAAGCCTGTCGAACACCCCAAATATACCGAAATGATCAAGGCTGCCATTGTCGCTCTTAAGGAGAGAAATGGCTCGTCGCTTCACGCCATCGAAAAGTACATCAAGTCCAACTACAAAGTGGGAGATAGGGCACACCAATACATCAAGCAAGCTCTAAAACGGGGCGAGGTCAGTGGGAAATTCATTCACACGAAAGGCGTGGGAGCCTCGGGATCCTTCAAGGTCAACAAGGAGGAGGAGAAGAAAGCAGCGAAAAAGCCAGTCCCGGCAAAGAAGAAGCCCGCCGCTGCTAAGTCAGAAAAGAAGACCAAAACACCAGCGGCTAAAATATCCCCGGCAAAGAAAAAGCCCGCTGCTAAGCCTAAGCCTGCCAAGAAAGAGAAGAAATCCACCACAAAGCAGAGAGCTTCAGTCCCAAAGAACAGCACAGCCAAGAAGCCGTCAGCAAAGAAGTCGAAGGAGAACACAAAGGCGCCTACTAGAAAGCCGGCAGCCAAGAAAGTTAGCAAGAAGTGAACACGCACCACTTTAACAAAACGGCTCCTTTAGGAGCCACCAAATAAAGAAAAGCAATGATCAGCCTTCAATGATTTGACACAATAGCACACCCCTCCCACCCATAGCGAATCATATCGGAAACTAGAGCGGCTAATTTAATTGTCTGGATATCACAGACAGACCAGAGATACCCAATGCTTAGAGGGAAATAAAAAGAGTACGCGTAGTTTTACGGCCAGTGGAGGCAGGTCAATTTCTGTAATATCGCTGTTGCTCGCAAATCAGTGAACTTAATGCACCACAAGAAAAAAAACAAAACAAAACACACAAACAAACAATACAAAATTCAAACCAAACCAAACAAACCACACACACACACACACACACACACACACCGTGGCATCGTGTGTATGGGTAATGCACAGTTATATGTATATCGGGAATTATAATTATTGCTTTTTTGTTCGTCGCGATTCAATGTTCGCGGAAAAGCTGGAGCAACTAAGATTTTTTTCGTTTGTGAGCGTCTGCCTACTTTATAGCGGGTAAGGGGTTTTGATAGTATTGTTGGACATTGCTTTATACGACATTTGGTGGCTCCTAAAAGAGCCGTTGGTTTGTTTCATCAAGAGCGACTAGCTCACTTGCTGCTGGTAAACTTCGTTACGGCCTTGGTACCCTCGCTGACGGCGTGCTTTGCCAATTCTCCGGGCAGAAGCAGCCTGATGGCGGTTTGGATCTCGCGGGAACTAATGGTGGACTTCTTGTTGTAGTGGGCCAGGCGGGAAGATTCCGTGGCGATGCGCTCGAAGATGTCGTTCACAAAGGAGTTCATGATGCCCATGGCTTTGCTGGAGATGCCCGTGTCAGGGTGCACCTGCTTCAAGACCTTGTAGATGTAGATCGCATAGCTCTCCTTTCTCCTAGTCCGCTTCTTGTTCTTGCCTGAACCATCAGCCGTCCCGGACTTAGCCTTGCCCGCTCTCTTCTCACCCTTTTTCGCGGCCGGTACTTTCGGTGCCATGAATTCTCAGTTATGGATTATTCGCTTTGATTCTCGAAATCAGCTTCAATAACTCAGGCTAGCGCAATTTCTATTTATGTCAACAAATTCAATAGGATTAATTAGTATGCGGATCACAAGTGCCGTGCTTTTTACCGATTGGTTATTAGTTAAAAAGTCCGATGCCGCTTTAAGAAAAAATCGAAAACAAAGGTAGTTTGCATATCTTTTGTGAAGCTACGGTCGCGTCTTGATTGGTGCGTTTTGATCCGCGAAAGACAGCACAAGCAAAATAAATTTAGGGTTCATAGATTTTAGCGAACACATTGATTTCTCGCGACTCGAGTTCTTGAAAAAATGACCGGACGCGGAAAAGGTAAAGCTCAGGGCACCAAGTCAAAGTCTCGTTCATCCCGAGCAGGTCTTCAGTTTCCTGTCGGTCGTATCCATCGTCTCCTTCGTAAGGGCAACTACGCCGAGCGTGTTGGCGCTGGTGCTCCAGTGTACTTGGCTGCGGTGCTGGAATATCTGAGTGCCGAAATTCTCGAGTTAGCCGGAAACGCTGCACGGGACAACAAGAAAACCAGAATTATTCCTCGACATCTTCAACTGGCTGTCCGAAATGACGAAGAGTTGAACAAACTGCTTGCCGGAGTCACCATCGCTCAGGGTGGTGTTCTCCCCAACATTCAAGCAGTGCTTTTACCCAAGAAAGCCGAGAAGAAACAACATTAAGCTACAGGCTTACCACAGAAAACAAAAACGGCTCTTTTAGGAGCCACCAAATATCAAATAAAGTCATGGCCAATCAGCAAATAATTCATGTCTAGCAAAAGAAGTAATTTCAAAGGAGCACATTTATCGTTTTATAATTTCTAGTTTGCAACGAATAACACTCCCTATTTGCGTAAAGTGTGCGCTTTCTGAAAACTAATAAGCATAAAAAGCCACTTAATT
This sequence comes from Siderastrea radians, assembly GCA_964017195.1. Lineage (NCBI taxonomy): Eukaryota > Metazoa > Cnidaria > Anthozoa > Scleractinia > Rhizangiidae > Siderastrea > Siderastrea radians. The sequence goes on from OZ024895.1 coordinate 24,670,790, forward strand.
GCGCAGCGCTGCGACTGCAATGTTGATCGCGTGCATGGTAAACTTGAAACTGTGCATGTTTGGCAGGGCAATGAAACAATTTGATTAAAAAAAATACTTAAGTAAAAGTTTGACACTTACTGTGCTTGATATTGATCGCTGGGAATGAACTTCCGAAGACACGCGTAGACGCCAGCGGACATTTGATTTGGGTAATGCACGAGATAATCATCGGGCTGGAATAAATTCCTGCAAAAGAAGAAAATGTTGGCTTGATTCTTGAAAGAATAAACTGAGTCGATTATCCACCGATAAATTGAGCTGGTAAAAGTGACAGCAGTCATAAAGCCTAAAACCCTTTTAGCGCGGCTGAAATGTAGTTTTTATTCGCACTTCGCGTAAAGAAAGTTTTGTTCAGGCAAGCAGTTAAAAATAATCCAGTGCTTAGCTGAAAACCACCCTCACCAATTTTATGTTCTCTTGCCATAACGTAATGTATCGTTGTTGTTTGTTTATTTTGAATGGTCGTCGTGTTTGTGTTTGTTTGTTTGTTTGTTTTTATTTCGCTGTAATCCCTGTGTTTGTTTATCTAAGGTGAGTGAATGTGGTGTGTATTTCAAGGTTACCAAACTGTCTGTATGTCTGTGCGGGAAATCGGTTTGGAGATAAGCACTTTATTGGTCACAACTTTTGCGTGAGTTGTTGGCTCCTAAAAGAGCCGTTTGTTTTGTAGACTTGTAGCTACGGAACGCTTTAACCACCAAATCCGTACAGAGTACGTCCTTGGCGTTTGAGAGCGTACACCACATCCATGGCGGTAACGGTCTTTCGCTTGGCGTGCTCGGTATAGGTCACAGCATCACGGATGACGTTCTCAAGGAAAACTTTGAGAACACCTCGAGTCTCCTCGTAGATTAGCCCAGAAATACGCTTGACACCTCCACGGCGGGCAAGGCGACGGATAGCTGGCTTGGTGATTCCCTGTATGTTATCTCGTAGAATTTTTCGGTGACGCTTAGCGCCTCCTTTGCCTAAACCTTTGCCTCCTTTACCGCGTCCTGACATGTTAGCAAATTTTCGGATTGGAATTTCGAAAGAATGAGTTGTTGCCGCCTGACCGGATTATCTAATACCTTTTTGCCTTACCTCTCAGAAAACATGACTTTTTTTTCGCAATATATACAGCTAAACAAAGCAAATGCAAATTTTTTGTAGGGCGGTCTCGGAATGTTTTAATGAAAACAAATACATCTAACTCCGCACCAATCACATCGCAAGTTATTTGATCCAATCAGAATACAGGAGTTTCGCAATAAATCGAGCCCCTTGAAATTTTGCGACAAAGGCAAGTTTTGTGAGCGATTTAGTATTTTCGCGAACGTTGTTAGCAGTCATGGCTCGTACAAAGCAAACAGCTCGAAAGTCAACCGGTGGAAAAGCACCTCGCAAGCAGTTAGCTACGAAAGCGGCGAGAAAAAGCGCTCCTGCTACCGGCGGAGTTAAGAAACCTCACCGTTACAGGCCCGGTACCGTCGCTCTTCGAGAAATCCGTCGCTATCAGAAATCTACCGAACTGTTGATCCGCAAGTTGCCGTTCCAGCGTCTCGTTCGAGAAATCGCACAGGATTTCAAAACCGACTTGCGGTTTCAAAGCTCCGCTGTGTTGGCTCTTCAAGAGGCTAGCGAAGCCTACTTGGTCGGTCTGTTCGAGGACACCAACCTGTGTGCCATCCACGCCAAACGTGTCACCATAATGCCCAAGGACATCCAGCTGGCCCGTCGAATTCGCGGAGAACGTGCTTGAGTCAATCATCCGAGAGCACCACAACAAACGGCTCCTTTAGGAGCCACCACTCGAATAAAAAGTCAATGGCCAATTACTTGTGACTTATGTGTCTCTTAACTGAAGTTTGGTTTCGAGCAACTCAGATAAGCTCGGTCTGATCTATGAAAGAGAGTGAAAACAGCGCAAATAACAAGAAGAAATGGTAATTTAGCTGGAAATCGAGCGCGCTTTGTGCTGTCATGTCTGTGCGCGCTCAGCTTTTAGGACAAAACAACGCTCGTTTTTTTTTTCTTTAATTATCACAAGCAATAATATTACCACTCATTTAAACAAGGGCAGTGTCATATCATAAACCTAACAATAAAATCCTAGGCGCTGCAGCACTCTCAAAATAACTCAGCTGCCTTCGAAAGAACATGTAATTAAACGCGCGTTCTAACGAATTAGACATAATTGATGACGACATCGTTAGCACTTTGTTACGTCTGTGAGCGCGTGCGATCTGTTTGAAAACTTTGATTTCTCAAAACGCATGGTTTTTTACGGGACATTTCTCTACAAATGTAAGTAGCGATACGTTGTTATACAAGCACGACATAGAAAATGCTTTCAAGTTGCCTTGTTCTCTATACAGCATGAAAAAAATCGGCGAAAATACTATTTTGAAGCGCTCTCGTCTGTTCATGAAGTGCGTGGCAAGAAAAGAAAGACAGGATGAAGGCTTTGTTAAGTCGTCCATCAATGCGAAAAGACACGAGATCGAGTTATAAAATATGAGGTTTTGAAACACCCCCCCCCCCCTCCCACAGTGCGAATGTGTTTTTGCGAAGTTTGGTATTTTTCTTCTGGTTTTCGAAGCGCGATCTTGCACAAAATGCCGCGTAATGACTAAAGAATGTTGTGTATACTTAAGCTATCGGCTCTCCAGGCTGTTAAAAACACTCTAATCGTCCCACTCGTTTGCCTCGTGGAGCAGTGTACTTAATTCTACAACTGAAACCAGTTTCAAAAAACACAAAATGTAACGAGACCGGGAAATTATCGAGTCTTGAACGGGGCAAAGAAGCACAACATAGCCTTAGTTAAACACGTTCGTAAAGCCTAGTAGTAGCGGTTTGCTCCCTCTGCGGTCCGCTTATAGAAGTAAAAACTTTACAACGCAGACAATCGACATCTCGCAAAGCGAACGGAGTTGACAGAAGTTCAATAGAATGTCTGACAACAGCGGAAAGAAAAAGGAAGGCGCTACAAAGCCTGTCGAACACCCCAAATATACCGAAATGATCAAGGCTGCCATTGTCGCTCTTAAGGAGAGAAATGGCTCGTCGCTTCACGCCATCGAAAAGTACATCAAGTCCAACTACAAAGTGGGAGATAGGGCACACCAATACATCAAGCAAGCTCTAAAACGGGGCGAGGTCAGTGGGAAATTCATTCACACGAAAGGCGTGGGAGCCTCGGGATCCTTCAAGGTCAACAAGGAGGAGGAGAAGAAAGCAGCGAAAAAGCCAGTCCCGGCAAAGAAGAAGCCCGCCGCTGCTAAGTCAGAAAAGAAGACCAAAACACCAGCGGCTAAAATATCCCCGGCAAAGAAAAAGCCCGCTGCTAAGCCTAAGCCTGCCAAGAAAGAGAAGAAATCCACCACAAAGCAGAGAGCTTCAGTCCCAAAGAACAGCACAGCCAAGAAGCCGTCAGCAAAGAAGTCGAAGGAGAACACAAAGGCGCCTACTAGAAAGCCGGCAGCCAAGAAAGTTAGCAAGAAGTGAACACGCACCACTTTAACAAAACGGCTCCTTTAGGAGCCACCAAATAAAGAAAAGCAATGATCAGCCTTCAATGATTTGACACAATAGCACACCCCTCCCACCCATAGCGAATCATATCGGAAACTAGAGCGGCTAATTTAATTGTCTGGATATCACAGACAGACCAGAGATACCCAATGCTTAGAGGGAAATAAAAAGAGTACGCGTAGTTTTACGGCCAGTGGAGGCAGGTCAATTTCTGTAATATCGCTGTTGCTCGCAAATCAGTGAACTTAATGCACCACAAGAAAAAAAACAAAACAAAACACACAAACAAACAATACAAAATTCAAACCAAACCAAACAAACCACACACACACACACACACACACACCGTGGCATCGTGTGTATGGGTAATGCACAGTTATATGTATATCGGGAATTATAATTATTGCTTTTTTGTTCGTCGCGATTCAATGTTCGCGGAAAAGCTGGAGCAACTAAGATTTTTTTCGTTTGTGAGCGTCTGCCTACTTTATAGCGGGTAAGGGGTTTTGATAGTATTGTTGGACATTGCTTTATACGACATTTGGTGGCTCCTAAAAGAGCCGTTGGTTTGTTTCATCAAGAGCGACTAGCTCACTTGCTGCTGGTAAACTTCGTTACGGCCTTGGTACCCTCGCTGACGGCGTGCTTTGCCAATTCTCCGGGCAGAAGCAGCCTGATGGCGGTTTGGATCTCGCGGGAACTAATGGTGGACTTCTTGTTGTAGTGGGCCAGGCGGGAAGATTCCGTGGCGATGCGCTCGAAGATGTCGTTCACAAAGGAGTTCATGATGCCCATGGCTTTGCTGGAGATGCCCGTGTCAGGGTGCACCTGCTTCAAGACCTTGTAGATGTAGATCGCATAGCTCTCCTTTCTCCTAGTCCGCTTCTTGTTCTTGCCTGAACCATCAGCCGTCCCGGACTTAGCCTTGCCCGCTCTCTTCTCACCCTTTTTCGCGGCCGGTACTTTCGGTGCCATGAATTCTCAGTTATGGATTATTCGCTTTGATTCTCGAAATCAGCTTCAATAACTCAGGCTAGCGCAATTTCTATTTATGTCAACAAATTCAATAGGATTAATTAGTATGCGGATCACAAGTGCCGTGCTTTTTACCGATTGGTTATTAGTTAAAAAGTCCGATGCCGCTTTAAGAAAAAATCGAAAACAAAGGTAGTTTGCATATCTTTTGTGAAGCTACGGTCGCGTCTTGATTGGTGCGTTTTGATCCGCGAAAGACAGCACAAGCAAAATAAATTTAGGGTTCATAGATTTTAGCGAACACATTGATTTCTCGCGACTCGAGTTCTTGAAAAAATGACCGGACGCGGAAAAGGTAAAGCTCAGGGCACCAAGTCAAAGTCTCGTTCATCCCGAGCAGGTCTTCAGTTTCCTGTCGGTCGTATCCATCGTCTCCTTCGTAAGGGCAACTACGCCGAGCGTGTTGGCGCTGGTGCTCCAGTGTACTTGGCTGCGGTGCTGGAATATCTGAGTGCCGAAATTCTCGAGTTAGCCGGAAACGCTGCACGGGACAACAAGAAAACCAGAATTATTCCTCGACATCTTCAACTGGCTGTCCGAAATGACGAAGAGTTGAACAAACTGCTTGCCGGAGTCACCATCGCTCAGGGTGGTGTTCTCCCCAACATTCAAGCAGTGCTTTTACCCAAGAAAGCCGAGAAGAAACAACATTAAGCTACAGGCTTACCACAGAAAACAAAAACGGCTCTTTTAGGAGCCACCAAATATCAAATAAAGTCATGGCCAATCAGCAAATAATTCATGTCTAGCAAAAGAAGTAATTTCAAAGGAGCACATTTATCGTTTTATAATTTCTAGTTTGCAACGAATAACACTCCCTATTTGCGTAAAGTGTGCGCTTTCTGAAAACTAATAAGCATAAAAAGCCACTTAATTGCGCAGCGCTGCGACTGCAATGTTGATCGCGTGCATGGTAAACTTGAAACTGTGCATGTTTGGCAGGGCAATGAAACAATTTGATTAAAAAAAATACTTAAGTAAAAGTTTGACACTTACTGTGCTTGATATTGATCGCTGGGAATGAACTTCCGAAGACACGCGTAGACGCCAGCGGACATTTGATTTGGGTAATGCACGAGATAATCATCGGGCTGGAATAAATTCCTGCAAAAGAAGAAAATGTTGGCTTGATTCTTGAAAGAATAAACTGAGTCGATTATCCACCGATAAATTGAGCTGGTAAAAGTGACAGCAGTCATAAAGCCTAAAACCCTTTTAGCGCGGCTGAAATGTAGTTTTTATTCGCACTTCGCGTAAAGAAAGTTTTGTTCAGGCAAGCAGTTAAAAATAATCCAGTGCTTAGCTGAAAACCACCCTCACCAATTTTATGTTCTCTTGCCATAACGTAATGTATCGTTGTTGTTTGTTTATTTTGAATGGTCGTCGTGTTTGTGTTTGTTTGTTTGTTTGTTTTTATTTCGCTGTAATCCCTGTGTTTGTTTATCTAAGGTGAGTGAATGTGGTGTGTATTTCAAGGTTACCAAACTGTCTGTATGTCTGTGCGGGAAATCGGTTTGGAGATAAGCACTTTATTGGTCACAACTTTTGCGTGAGTTGTTGGCTCCTAAAAGAGCCGTTTGTTTTGTAGACTTGTAGCTACGGAACGCTTTAACCACCAAATCCGTACAGAGTACGTCCTTGGCGTTTGAGAGCGTACACCACATCCATGGCGGTAACGGTCTTTCGCTTGGCGTGCTCGGTATAGGTCACAGCATCACGGATGACGTTCTCAAGGAAAACTTTGAGAACACCTCGAGTCTCCTCGTAGATTAGCCCAGAAATACGCTTGACACCTCCACGGCGGGCAAGGCGACGGATAGCTGGCTTGGTGATTCCCTGTATGTTATCTCGTAGAATTTTTCGGTGACGCTTAGCGCCTCCTTTGCCTAAACCTTTGCCTCCTTTACCGCGTCCTGACATGTTAGCAAATTTTCGGATTGGAATTTCGAAAGAATGAGTTGTTGCCGCCTGACCGGATTATCTAATACCTTTTTGCCTTACCTCTCAGAAAACATGACTTTTTTTTTCGCAATATATACAGCTAAACAAAGCAAATGCAAATTTTTTGTAGGGCGGTCTCGGAATGTTTTAATGAAAACAAATACATCTAACTCCGCACCAATCACATCGCAAGTTATTTGATCCAATCAGAATACAGGAGTTTCGCAATAAATCGAGCCCCTTGAAATTTTGCGACAAAGGCAAGTTTTGTGAGCGATTTAGTATTTTCGCGAACGTTGTTAGCAGTCATGGCTCGTACAAAGCAAACAGCTCGAAAGTCAACCGGTGGAAAAGCACCTCGCAAGCAGTTAGCTACGAAAGCGGCGAGAAAAAGCGCTCCTGCTACCGGCGGAGTTAAGAAACCTCACCGTTACAGGCCCGGTACCGTCGCTCTTCGAGAAATCCGTCGCTATCAGAAATCTACCGAACTGTTGATCCGCAAGTTGCCGTTCCAGCGTCTCGTTCGAGAAATCGCACAGGATTTCAAAACCGACTTGCGGTTTCAAAGCTCCGCTGTGTTGGCTCTTCAAGAGGCTAGCGAAGCCTACTTGGTCGGTCTGTTCGAGGACACCAACCTGTGTGCCATCCACGCCAAACGTGTCACCATAATGCCCAAGGACATCCAGCTGGCCCGTCGAATTCGCGGAGAACGTGCTTGAGTCAATCATCCGAGAGCACCACAACAAACGGCTCCTTTAGGAGCCACCACTCGAATAAAAAGTCAATGGCCAATTACTTGTGACTTATGTGTCTCTTAACTGAAGTTTGGTTTCGAGCAACTCAGATAAGCTCGGTCTGATCTATGAAAGAGAGTGAAAACAGCGCAAATAACAAGAAGAAATGGTAATTTAGCTGGAAAACGAGCGCGCTTTGTGCTGTCATGTCTGTGCGCGCTCAGCTTTTAGGACAAAACAACGCTCGTTTTTTTTTTCTTTAATTATCACAAGCAATAATATTACCACTCATTTAAACAAGGGCAGTGTCATATCATAAACCTAACAATAAAATCCTAGGCGCTGCAGCACTCTCAAAATAACTCAGCTGCCTTCGAAAGAACATGTAATTAAACGCGCGTTCTAACGAATTAGACATAATTGATGACGACATCGTTAGCACTTTGTTACGTCTGTGAGCGCGTGCGATCTGTTTGAAAACTTTGATTTCTCAAAACGCATGGTTTTTTACGGGACATTTCTCTACAAATGTAAGTAGCGATACGTTGTTATACAAGCACGACATAGAAAATGCTTTCAAGTTGCCTTGTTCTCTATACAGCATGAAAAAAATCGGCGAAAATACTATTTTGAAGCGCTCTCGTCTGTTCATGAAGTGCGTGGCAAGAAAAGAAAGACAGGATGAAGGCTTTGTTAAGTCGTCCATCAATGCGAAAAGACACGAGATCGAGTTATAAAATATGAGGTTTTGAAACACCCCCCCCCCCTCCCACAGTGCGAATGTGTTTTTGCGAAGTTTGGTATTTTTCTTCTGGTTTTCGAAGCGCGATCTTGCACAAAATGCCGCGTAATGACTAAAGAATGTTGTGTATACTTAAGCTATCGGCTCTCCAGGCTGTTAAAAACACTCTAATCGTCCCACTCGTTTGCCTCGTGGAGCAGTGTACTTAATTCTACAACTGAAACCAGTTTCAAAAAACACAAAATGTAACGAGACCGGGAAATTATCGAGTCTTGAACGGGGCAAAGAAGCACAACATAGCCTTAGTTAAACACGTTCGTAAAGCCTAGTAGTAGCGGTTTGCTCCCTCTGCGGTCCGCTTATAGAAGTAAAAACTTTACAACGCAGACAATCGACATCTCGCAAAGCGAACGGAGTTGACAGAAGTTCAATAGAATGTCTGACAACAGCGGAAAGAAAAAGGAAGGCGCTACAAAGCCTGTCGAACACCCCAAATATACCGAAATGATCAAGGCTGCCATTGTCGCTCTTAAGGAGAGAAATGGCTCGTCGCTTCACGCCATCGAAAAGTACATCAAGTCCAACTACAAAGTGGGAGATAGGGCACACCAATACATCAAGCAAGCTCTAAAACGGGGCGAGGTCAGTGGGAAATTCATTCACACGAAAGGCGTGGGAGCCTCGGGATCCTTCAAGGTCAACAAGGAGGAGGAGAAGAAAGCAGCGAAAAAGCCAGTCCCGGCAAAGAAGAAGCCCGCCGCTGCTAAGTCAGAAAAGAAGACCAAAACACCAGCGGCTAAAATATCCCCGGCAAAGAAAAAGCCCGCTGCTAAGCCTAAGCCTGCCAAGAAAGAGAAGAAATCCACCACAAAGCAGAGAGCTTCAGTCCCAAAGAACAGCACAGCCAAGAAGCCGTCAGCAAAGAAGTCGAAGGAGAACACAAAGGCGCCTACTAGAAAGCCGGCAGCCAAGAAAGTTAGCAAGAAGTGAACACGCACCACTTTAACAAAACGGCTCCTTTAGGAGCCACCAAATAAAGAAAAGCAATGATCAGCCTTCAATGATTTGACACAATAGCACACCCCTCCCACCCATAGCGAATCATATCGGAAACTAGAGCGGCTAATTTAATTGTCTGGATATCACAGACAGACCAGAGATACCCAATGCTTAGAGGGAAATAAAAAGAGTACGCGTAGTTTTACGGCCAGTGGAGGCAGGTCAATTTCTGTAATATCGCTGTTGCTCGCAAATCAGTGAACTTAATGCACCACAAGAAAAAAAACAAAACAAAACACACAAACAAACAATACAAAATTCAAACCAAACCAAACAAACCACACACACACACACACACACACACACACACCGTGGCATCGTGTGTATGGGTAATGCACAGTTATATGTATATCGGGAATTATAATTATTGCTTTTTTGTTCGTCAACTTAAACTTAGGACAAGTCAGTCTGTATTGGGTTTTGCAGTTCTTTACCTTATTTTCAAATTTCCCTCTTGGCTTGCTCGTGCGAAGTCCCTTTCATTTTCGTTTATTTCCTGTACCTGCAAGGAATTATGGGTACTTTTGAGGATATTTTCGACATGGAGTTACCGCCAGGAAATAAAAGGAATATTTATAAGTGTAAAAGCAGGTCATAAATTTCTGAAACAAAGTCCAAATTTAGAAACTACAGACGGTAAAACTTTCATAACGACCTGCCTCTACACTATACCGTTCGATCTGACCCATATTTTTGTAACAAGTATGAAATACCTCCGTCAGCTCCTATTGACAAGCGTTATGGCACGCAAAAAAGATCCGCGAGAACAAACTGTTGTTACAAAAATAAGGTGCACAGACTCACTTCTTCGAGATGTGCTGTCAGCTTACGGATCTCCAGACTTCATGATGTCTTTTGATCACCGAACGGGCGGGGATTAATCTACTCTTGATCGAACTTGAAATGTGGAATTCAGGTCGGGAGAAAGCTTTCAATTCCATTTATAATGTTTCACTAAAAGTCTAAATGGCCTGTCATTTCAGTCTTCACTGCTTGTGGTCGCACAAATATGAAACTTCAAAACTCGCAGAAAACAGTGGTTCACAAGCTAATACTACGCACTCGGAAAACCTGGAATTCTGATTTGAAGACCCTGCTACCGAATTGCTAACGACTTTTCTCAACAGCGAGCGCCAAATATCAATGATTATTTTGTTAACAGAGTGTCAATCAAATATTATTTAGCAGTCGTGTACACTATCTGTCCAATCACAAGTCACCTTTTTTAAGACATGCACCTGTCAACCCGCCCAGTGAACACGTGAATACTTGCTCGTGTCACATGGATAACGCTACACCTTTATTCCCTCCACTATCTGTTGTTATACAAGCGATTCCCAAGGAAAATCACTAGGTTCGTTTCAGAGCTCCACTGAATCGACATTTTCCGTTCCCCTTTGCTTAGACTGCAGAATCTACCCACTCGAAGTTGTATTAGAGTAATCTCATATGGAATGAAGGTTAGTTTTTAGCACTGATGCATTTTGCGTCACGGACATTTCTCCATTTGCTGCACTTGCCTTGAACAATAATAAGGAAAACTTTCTCACTTTCTGAAAACATTTCTCACCGTTAAAGTAACCTTAAGCTTATATGGTTCATTAAATAAGCCTACGACACGGTTCAAAGAAACTGGGAAACGTGCCACCTGGCGTGAAAGTGAAAACAGTTCTTTTATCGCACTCTACCTAGAATTTTTTTAGTACATCTTTACGCCAAGCAGTAAACCAAACACTAGACCTGTTAGCCATCCTTGAATATTCCAGTTTCTTTTCTTAATAAAATTGAGGGTTTGTTCCACGTTGTTTTTTTGTGACCGGCCGACGTGCATATTCTCCAGTTTTAGTTGACCTTAGAAAGTGTTTATTCTTTTCAATTATCAGTTTTGTTCATTGCGTTTTTATACTCGCAACTAAATACAACGACATATCTTTATTATGAAATCATTTTGAGCGGCAGATATATTTCGCTATGAAAATACGCCTATTTTTTCTCTGGGCTGACATATTAAAGTTTAAAAGGTTATTAGGCGTGGTGACCGTGAAAAGGCTGAATACTGTATTTTTGGCGGGAGATAAGCTTAAATTTAAGACCTAAGTTATTTACTCGTCAAAGAAACGGGGTAAGATTCCATTGAAAGAGGTTCCTCTCATCTATTATATTTTATTTTAACTATTGATACAAAGCTGCAACCAAAGATAGGGGCAATTTCTGGACCTTGTCAGTGTTGTGAACTCGCAGAAATATTCTTCATCTTTTTCTTTACTCCTCTCAGGATCATGTTACGTAGTAACGCAATCCATAATGGCGGCGCCCACGCGGAGGACGTTAATGAGCACTTTATCGTTTTACTCCAATTCGCAAGGTATGTATTATCGGAATTCGTTTTCATTTACTTTATTTCATTACATTTCTTGGAGGACATGCAACTAGAGGGCAAGAATCTCGAATAATATTTCTATAATACGTTTTCGAGTCATTCTAGAAAACACTTCTGGGATCGATCAACCACTCCTTTATGAATGAATGAATGAATGAATGTTTATTTCCCATGAAGTGATTTAAGTACATTAGAATGAATACTAATTCAATAACTTGGGAGGAAGACTAGAGAAACCCTCACGGGCTTTTACAAAGTAGTCCCCCTTTTGTAACAATTATCAAAAAAATACATTCAATTTGTATCAGTCAGGTAGTAAGATTACAGTAGTAAGATTTTATACATGTACAATATTAAGATCACTCTAATTAAGTAATTTCTTATTTTTTGCTTTTACTGAGCTATCGCTGCTAAGGATAAAATATATTGTTTCAGTTTCTTTTTAAATATTTTTAAAGACACTGAGTGTTTACATTAGCGCTAACTCGTCTCAATAGGGCATGCAACAACTAAAGGAACCATTCTTCTTTAGTGACTTCCAATTTAGTAGCTGCGTAGTCTACAGTTGAGCCGTGAAAGGTTACACTGTTTTTCACAGGTTCATAGAGAGCTTGTTGGCAAGGTAGGATCCAATTATTTCTGTCAGTTCGTTACATGCAGCTGAAACCCAATAACTCCAACCTTCAAGGGAAATCAGGAAAAGTTCAAAATGTTGAAAGTTCCAGTTATCGAGGGATAGGAGCCCTGCTGATACCACGTTATATCAAATGTATTCTCAGAAAGAACTGGTCAACACATTTTGTGTAACAACAACACCATGAAACTAAAGAGATCGATGGAAAGGACAATTTCACACTAGAAATACATGGTGCTCAATTGTTCCAAATTTGATTCAAAATAAATTTCATTGTACAGAGTGTGATTTCTCTTTTTACAGTTTGACAAACCACAGGTAGTCAAAGCCTTAGTTGTGACTGTAGATCATTAACATTCTGTGAAATTAACTGTGTTTATATCTCACGTGCTATTTGGGTAAAGAGGGTTTGCTCTCTAAGTGAGGATACATGCGAGCCCCTGTTAGGGGAGGTCTGAATAATCCATAATCCTAGGTAAATTTTGAAAATAATCTCTATCCCAATTTTCTAAACAAATATATCCCTAAAATAAAATTTTAAAACAATCTCTATACAGCAACGCCTAATTATCACATGAATATACTTGGGTACAGTATGTCAGGTATGTCAAGGATTGCATTTCCATAGGCCGGTTACTGAGTCTGTGTTGTTAAAAAGAGTGACGGGCCTGCGAGACTTTTGTGCGCTTGTTTTAGCCTTTTAAAATGGCTTTAAAATTTAAGCCAGTGGTTGTAACTGCAGTTTTGATTAGTGTTATTTTAACTTCAGGCATTTTTTAGTGTTAAAAAGAATTACGGGCCTGCGCGACTCCTACGCACGTGTCTTAGCATTTCTAGAGTTTTGCTCTCATGAGCAAAATGCCAGCTGTTCATGAGTCTTGGTTTTACGTTCGGTATTCCCGGGTAATATTGCATTACAAAGGGCTGAGCGAAGATTTTCTTGTTTTGTTTTTACTTTTATCAGACGGCTTGATCTCTGTTTTTAAAAGTTACTTCAGAGAGGGTTGTTTGAATGAAGTTCTCTAGGTATCCTCTCTCAAGAAGACCTGTTTTGAAGTTCGTGATGCTCACTTCAAATAATGTTTATGTTAAGTTCTGAGTAGTCTTATAGCCTCTTTTGTGATGAAGCCTCTTTTTATTTTTAGCAGGTTAAAAAATGGGTGGACTGAAATGTTTAGTGGGTGTCTACATCTAGCACCGACTCGGTTTTAAATCTTTCGCCTTTGTATTCAGTAGTGTCCAAGAACTTTGTTTTGGTTCCGTTATCTCTTCTCTGGTTGTGTCCCAGAGGGAGAAGGTGTCATCAGTGAATCGTTTCCAGACGAGCTGTTTTAAAGCGCTTTGATTTAACATCTCTGTTTCTACCTTAACCATGAAAATATTTGCAAAAGCAACTGCCATTTTCAGTTGATGCTCATGGCAGTTCCATGTATTTGTAGGTAGATTTCTCCATTAGGTGGAGTTCTCCACTAAGATAACTTGGAGTGCTCTTTGCAGTAAACATTTGTCGATAGGATGTTCTTTTCGGTAAAATGCTTTGTATGCATTGCACACTTTGTATGGCCGTGTGGGTTCGTTTGTGTATCCTTGATAGGGTGTACAATATTGGAATTATGGGCCAGCTATGGTGTTTGACAAAGCAATGTTTTGGTCATTTCATCTATAAGGTTTCCAAGGTAGAGTTTGCTAATAAGCTGTTGAACTCTTAGGTTTGTTTCCTCCACCATAGGACTCACAAGAGGTCTGTAGTTTTCCCTGTTATCTAGCTGGGTTTGACCAGCCTTCTTTAATTTTATCCTCACTGTTAAGAGCTACAGTTGTAGTTCTTTTGTCACCTTTTTTAATCCCTATGTTGGTGTCACGCTTCATGGCTTGCCTTGCGTTCAGTGCAATTAATTTTTATCCTTTGACTTGGAATTTTGACCATGAGATCTCACTGGAAATAAAAAATGTGTCCTTCTTTTTATAACTTTTAAGACCTTTTAATACCATTTTATGTAAAGGTAGTTGATGTGATAATGACTGAAAATAATCCCTAATTTTAAAATGCAACACAAATAATCCATAAACTTACATTTGGGGTATACATGCTTTTTTTAATATTGCATAATTATTACACTGAAAATACACACACTACTTACTGCTAACTAATTACACTGCTTGTCATACTACACTTGATTAGTTGTCACGTTATTTGATTGCCACACACAAAACAAACGGAAATCTCAATGCAATGTCTCAGTTATTAAAAGGCTCCCACGCCAAGGTAACCAAGGAATCCGCGTCAGGTTAATAAAATATACATATGCTACATACATAATTCATTTTTAAAATAAGATGCTCAGGCAATCCCATTTTTTTGGAATAGAGTGCGCCATTTTGACCTCTATGTCAAACGTCGACTTAAGGTATTGTAGAAAACCTGCTACTTGAGGTGAAGTTTCCTTTCTTTTACAAATCCATATAAAATGTCTAGCCATAAGATAACAGAAATTTAGCCGTTGATGACTTTTGGAAGAGTCCGGCATCAGTCCTAATGCAACAGAGATGTTCATTGTGTAATTTTCCGGAAGGATTTGGGATAGAGTTAACCGTGTGTTTAAACAGTTCCAAAAAGAGGCCACTTTAGGGCAAGACCAGAGGAGGTGTACAAGTGTCTCTGGTTCTTGGTCACAAAAGGAGCACTTTTGGTTATCGTTAATTCCAATTTTGTTTAGAAATTCGTTACTTGACAATTGTCTGTGTACAAGCTTAAATTGAAATTCAACGAGTCTTGTACTCTTAGTACATTTGGAGGCTAGTAGGTACACCGCCAGTTCATACATTCATGACTGTTTAGATTGCAGTCCTTTATCCACTTCTGTTGATTTTGGGCAGGAGATATACTTTTTTTTCGACATGAGTTTGGTGTACACGATTGGACTTGCTCTGTTGGATTTCAACAGTCGTGCTAAAGAGCTTTGATATTTAGCATTGTTTAAAGTACATTTATTTTTAACTGTATTCCAGAGACATTTAAGTGCAGACAAAAGTCCGTGGTACCCTAAAGGACAAACATTTAGGCTGTATTTATTTTATAGGTCAGTTAAGGATAGGAAATAGTTTGAGCCATCTTTCAAATGTTTCACTTGTAAAACACCTTTCTGGATCCATTCTCGGTAACAAATGGGGTGGTTGTTAATTCTAATAAGTGAATTATGCCACAGGCTTTGAGCAAGAAATTGACTTTCAGAAGTTATTTCATCTTCAAAATTAACTTCTGTCCAAATTGTCAGAACCTGACTTATAAATTGATTATTAATCTTGAGAGTCTTGATGGTGTCTTTCGTGTTTAGATTGCTTGTGAGGACTATTGCACCTCCAGATTTCTCTAACTCAAGATCGAAAAAAGTTTCCATTTTCCCCGGTTCTCCTTATCGAGATATTTTTTGATCCATGTAGCCTTTAGAATCTTGCTAAAAGATTCTATATCTAACATTTTAAGGCCGCCGTTTGAATAATCATACATCATTATGTCTCGTTTGATTTTGTCTCCTTTAGCATTCCAGAGGAAAGAGAAGAATAGTTTATTTACTTCTTTGCATAAGGCAGACAGCACGTAAACAAGTTGAGAGGTGACCAGGCTTTTTAGAACCGCTATTTTACCAATGAGAGTGAGTCTGCGGTACTTCCAGCTGCTTAAAATGTTCCGAATTTTATCGAGTTTTTCATTATAGTTTAAGGTTGCGGTTGCTTCCGGGTCAACTGAGAGCCAAACTCCTAAAGCTTTAACCTTGAGTTTTGGCCACTGAAAGTTTCTTCCAGGGAGTGATATTTCTTCCGGTTACCGCAGTTTGCTCCTATCCAAAGAGCTTCTGTTTTTTGTCATTGAGCTTCAGGCCGGAAATTTACTAAAAATAGACCAATGTATTGATGGAAGCTGTTAAGGATTCCCTCGACCCGTCTAGTATTAATGTCGTATCGTCTGCATATTGACTCAACTTAATTTCTTTATTGTTTACGAGAAAACCAGTGATGTTGTCATTTTTACGGATTGCCTTTGCTAACATTGCCGCTGCTAAAACAAAAAGGTAAGGCGAAAGAGGGCAGCCTTGTCTAACACTCTTTGTATTTCAAAAAAATTTGTTGCCCACCCGTTGTTTAAAACGCAACTTTCTGGCCGGTAATAACAAAAGATTTATCCACTTTATGATGCTAGCTCGGAAACCAAAGTATTGAAGAGTTTTCCTAATAAAAGGCCACTCTATTGTATCAATTGCTTTTTCAAAATCCAAAAACAAGAGTAATCCGGGTATGTTTTTTCTTTGGCGTAACAAATGATGCTGTCAATGAGTCGAATGTTTTCTCCGATGAATCTACCTTTTATGAAGCCCGTCTGGTCGTTATTGATAAGATTAGGGAGGAAAACTTTCAAGCGGTTTGGCAATTGATTTAGCAGCGCTATTTTGTAATCGCAATTGAGGAGGATCAAAGGTCTCCAGTTTTTAATAGAATAGGGTTCTGCATCTTTCTTAGGGATGAGTTTGATGATTCCTCTCCTCTGGGTTATTGAGAGTTGCTCCTTTTCTTAGGCAAAGTTTAGACTTTTAATTAGGATAGTAGATATGTCTTTCCAAAAAACCTTATAAAATTTGGCTGGTAGGCCGTCAGTACATGTACCAGGGGTCTTATCTGATTCCGTGTCTTTTAGAGCCTCTAGACATTCTTTTTCCGTTAACACCCCTTCACATGCCTTCTTTTCGTAGTCATGAACGACGTTGTCGTTTCCATACTCAAAAAAAAACTGTTGTATCATGATCATTGCTTGCCTTATGTTTAGATGTATAAAGGTTCTTATAGAATAACTCACATTCAGATAAGATTTTTTTGTCAGAGGTAACAAATTCATTGTCATATATTTTAACTTGGCTTGTTGTCCCCTGTTTAAAATGTCATTTTTCAAGGTTTAAAAAGTATTGGTATTTGGGGACTTGGCTAGGCTATTGCAATCCTTATATTTGGACGTTTCAGGAAACCCTAGAAAGAATTTGTTACCGGTTCTCAAAATAACAATTGCTTTTTAGAAAAGGGTGATCGCATGGATTATTGTATGCAACAATTTTCACGAGGGTTTTTCCAATTATACGGATCAAAAGATGTCACTTCAAAGGTGAAAGCAGATGGGAAGCCTTTTCTGGATAAAACAGGAAAGTAAATTATGTGTAATTATGAATTTCTTTTGTTATGACAGTGTAATTGAAACATCTGGTGTTGAGCTCAAGCCAACTCTGCCAATTCGTGCATTTGAAATCTAGCTTACCATAAACTGTCGCTTATAATACATGTAAGCCCTGCGCTTATACAATTTCGTAAGGGGTTTTGGGTGGGTTTTTAAACGGAAGGGTCATATCTGGGGGGGCTTAAAAGCGGAATTTAAAAAACGTTTCAGAATGAGCCACTGCGGAGTTGATTGAAATGTGTTTTTAATTTACTAGTTTTTCATTAAGCTTTAAAACCTCATAATAAATCAAATTCATTTCAATTTTAGGAACAAAAACAAACTGTAACAACACGAACGGAACCGGAATGCAGCAAAACGGAAGCTCAGAGTTCATCTTCGCTATCATTGTCAAAAGTTTTAATGCCTAGTTCACAGTTATTGTTCCCCATCTTTCCTAATTTTGTGTTTGAAGTAGTACAGTGTTCTACTTGAGTGTGCTTAATATTAAGGAAACAAGGAAAACTAGAGGGCGGCTTTTATCCGGGGGGGACTTATAACCCGATGTGTTTTTTTGGTTTACAGGTAGATGGGCCTATAACCGGGGGGGGCTTATAAGCAGCAGTTTACGATATATAAAGAGGGAACAAATTAAAAATGCTAGAATCTACACTGGGTTGATTTTGTTCAATGAAACCTTTTAGCGCTGTAAACAAACTAAGGCATGCAAAAGATTTGTTTTTCAAGAGACTACTTTTAACCCCAAGCATTTACCTGAAGATCACCTTTTGGCAAGTAGTCGCACAAACATAGAGGAAACATGATTTCATAAAACACATGCTCTTTGTTACTGTATTCAGTGTGTATTGCAAAATACTGAAAATGCAAGGGCTGTAGGAGAATCCAAAGGTTTAATTCTAGCAACTACGGTTTGGTATGAAATTTTTGCAGGTTTTTTTTTTGCCACATGTATTCTCGGCAATTTCCAAAACAGATCCCGCAAAATTTATTTATAATTCCTAATAGGAAAAAAGTGAGTGACTGTGAGTGAACACAGCTTATTAATTATGCAAAACACAACTTTGAGAGTCTGAAAGCTCAAAACTCCCCTGCTGCATACTATTAACTGAGTCACTTTCAAATACACTGCATTCTGACGCTCGTGAGTGAATGACATCATTCAAAATTAAGACATGAAATTTCTCTTGGGGAGTGTTTAGTAAACAAAGTTTCAAAATCCACAGAAAAAAAAGGGGATTTTTGGGATTGCAGTACTACTTTAATGCCACTGTAGTACCATGTCAAACTTGTAATGGTTCAAGGATGGAATTTATGATCAACAAGAATTTAGATGCATAAAAACTGATCTTAATTTCACTTTTTACAATTTTAACAAACAAAATTGTGAGTAAAGCAGTGGAGGTGGCGTGGCCTAGTGGTTAGGGCGGTGGACTTGTGATCCAGAGGTTCCAGGTTCAAGTCCCGCTCTGACCACTTGGATTTGTTTCACGGTTGTCCCGTGTTCAAATCCTCAGCCATGCGTGTAAATAGCCAACTCGTAAGCCAAATAAAAGTCACGGCCCCCCAGCAATGCTTAATATACAAACAAATCAGTGAATCAACCTTAATCAAAACATTCAAAAGCAATCTTAATTCAACTGAAACAAATTTCAAAGCAACTTTTTACATGTATAAAACTAACCTTTATTGATCTGCTTGAAGGTGTCCTCAAATCTATTAAGTGATTTATCTGAGTGATTGCTGTATGATATTCACTTGCAAGTTCACTTACATTTCCTTTATAGATACTGGTTCCCTGGTGGTTTCCACCATTAAGAAGATTTCTGGGTTTACCTCGGTGTAAGAACCTGACAAGATTTTCTTTGTTTGTTAGTTATTGTTTTGCTGTACGCTTTTGTTTAACATGTTTTCTTTCTTTTATTTTACGTCATCCGTGAGCTTCACAGGTTCTTACACCGAGGTAAAGCCAGATTTCTCTTTCAAACTACATTGCAAAAGTCTCATAATTTTTGACAATAAACAGCAGCCAATCAACATGCGAGAACTCGTTTAGTTATCGTAAATTATGAAGTGCCAGTTATCAAGTTCTAAATATGCTGATTCACCTGACTAGTTAAATGATCATTTTTCACCTATGCACAATAGTAAAACCTGTCAACTTCATTTTGCTGGGAGATACAGTTTACTACTAGGCCACTTACTTTAGGGATGTCACTTTCAGTAACCCTATTTTACCGAATTGAAAATAGCCAATAATATAAGCCCTCTAAAATCATCTTACAAACTGTTAAGGTCTTCCCTCCTCACCCCCTAAACAGTGTTGAAGTACATCAACTTGACAAGATATCTAAGATGTGCTGGACTCCTGACACTCCAAATTGGCAGAGATGGGGGAGGATGTATTTTTGATTTTCTAATAGAAAAGATGCTTATTGTCTCAAATGTTGTGGCCACGATTGTAGATATGCATGTCTGGAACAGCTTCATAAACAAATAACCAAACAAACAAAACAATAAACAATAACCTTTTAACCCTTACACTCGAAAATTAGTGTTCAACCTAATGCAAACGTTATATTTTAAAGAGGGTGGTAGACAAAACACTGACCACTCCAAAAATTGGACTTAACCCCGATGGACTACCCAAATTATACTATTATACTATTTCGAATGAGTACTATTGAAAGAACTGTTATTTATATACTTACATTGCACACGCCTTCTTTACTTTTTGTCTGCATGACCTCTGGCTGCCATTTTGAATAATTATACTCAATGAACAACCAAAAGACTTTCTTACAACATCTGACTTGATTTGCCACTCTGTTTCAGAGGAGAACATAATATACATATGGAAATTATTATTATTAGCCTTAAACCTTTAAGCCCCAAAATCATTATACAGATTCACCTTGTTTGTCTCCATACATGTTGTTGAGTACTAGTTGGGAGAAAATTTTAAACATTAAGACAATATTAAACTTTGGTGACCATTTCCTTCATCCTCTTGACTTGTATGTATTATAATGTATGGATGTGATGAGGAGCAATTGGATGCTTGTCACACTGTTGGAGTTTAGAGGGTTAACTTGATCACCCAATTAATTCCTATTTGCTTCAGAGTCACTATGATTAAGCTAAATAAAAACACTTGCCAAATTCATTCCTAGATATAGAACAAATTACCACCTAAGTGGCAAAGTCTTTTGAAGTGGAAATAAGTCATTATTTAAATTGCAATTGAGTCCTCCTCTCACCAAAATCAATGTTGAGATATTGTTGCAAAGTTAGATGGTAGTATATGACTGCCACTAATCCAGTTAGTATATGACTAAATTTGGTGTATTGTTTACGGTGAACGAGGCCTAAGGATAGTCTGACTTGTACACTGGTCACCATTGTTCCAGTTAGTATATGACTGAATGCGGTGTATTGTTTACGGTGAACAAAGCCTAAGGATAGTCTGACTTGTACACCGGTCTCCATTGTTCCAGTTAGTATATGACCAAATTTGGTGTATATTTGTTTACAATTTTCACTGCTTAAGGATAGTCTGACTTGTACATCGGTCTCCATTGTTCCAGTTACAGTTGACTGCCAGTAACTTCAAGCTCGTGCTAACTCGAACCAAAATTGATTTCCCCTGGATTTGCTCCATACATTTCATGTAATTTTACCCTCAATAACTCAAACCCTAATTATATTTCAAACCTCCCGCTAACTCGAACTGAATTCCTATTCCCTTCAGGTCATTTTCTTTATAATAGACAAAACTCCAGAACACTGAATTTACTTAGAATCAATTTTCGAAAAATTGAGCAGCACTGTAGTTTTAAAGTGCCCATTTGTCCTTTATGTGAATTTCTTTAGTTTCCTGGTGCTTTGGTATACAAAACGTGTGAGTTCTTCCTGTGGGAATACACTGTGATCAGTGGTGTCAGCAGGAAACTCATCCCCTGATCACTCGAACTCCCGAGAACTCAAACCTTTTTTGGTTTCCCTTAAAGGTTTGAGTTATTGCGAGTCGACCGCAGTATGTGACTCAGTTAGGTGTATTGTTTCCAGTGATGAAGACTCAGGGTTTTTTAGTGACTTGTACACTGGCCACCATTGTTCCATTAAGTATATGACCAGGTTATTGTTTGCACTGTACAGGGCTCGGGATAGCCTGCCTTGTATATCTCATATTGTTCCAGTTGCAAGTATGCAGTATGCAAATTAATTGCTTTGCAACATACAAAGCTAGATCCATTTCAAGTAAATATTTGCACAATACAGTCTTGCATTTCATTTTCTTTCTAAGTCATCCCCCCAATATATTGTTTCAAAGGCCTCAAATCCCCCACATGGATACTCCATTCAATTTTTAGCACCAGTCAGACTTTTGTTAATAGGTTTATGTCAAAAATGGCCTTAAACATTGCAGGGGAAAATACCGACGTGGGCAATCGATAAAAATTGATATTGAAAAACCGTTTGATAAATCGATAACTGTACATATCAATCACGGCAATGTTATCGATTGTATCGATCAATCTTTAGAAATCGATGCTCACAACTCTTCTGGTAATTACTGTTATCGATGTTATTGATTTTATGGATGGATGGATGTCGATCGTACATGTCTTTAATTTCTGACATTAATTTTGTTTTTAAAAGACGTTTGATTGCAGTAAAATGATTGTGGTGGCTTTGCTCACGAATAAAACTGTATTTGTATTTCGGTAAATGTGGTTTATTAAGCTGGCAGGATAACTGTGCTGTATCGACCCAAGTATCTGCGCAAGTGACATCTTGGCTATTTATCTATCTAAGCAACCGCCAAGGAAACGTTTTGAGTGGAAGTGACGGAAATCTTTTGTTTAAGCCAACATTAGAGCTGGTATAGAGGTTGTCGTTATTATTTAAGACACAACAAATGCTACCGATAAAATCAATAATTTTCGATAAAATCAATAAAACTGATTCAAGATTGATAAATATCGATTTCCCACAACAAATCTGTTTATCAATTTTTATCGATTTCCAATACAATCAACTAATTTTATTGATTGTTATCGAATGTTATTGATTATCGATTTTATTGATTGCCCAGGTCGGGATGAAATGTACGGATCAGATGCGAAAATAAAACCACCTCACTCCTGGTTTTTAAAGGCATTTTAAGTTCCTCACAAGGGGGATTTGATTTGAGTGTATGCTTTCTGCATTCATTGAGTATAATTATCCAAAATGGTGGCTACAGGCTGTGCAGATGAAAATAAAGAAGGCACGTGCAATGTAAGGACATAAATAGCAGTTCTTTCAGTAGCAATCATTCCATATTATATATTATATATATATTATTATCATATTTTTTAGGGGTAGTCCATTGGATTAGTCCGTGGACCGGGGGTCCGTGTTTTGTCCACTGTCACCAAAAAAGAGGGATCGTTGATTTGTCTCCTTTCTGCCTCTGTTGATTGTTGCTTCCTTAGTTAATCTAGCAGTATTTAGAGCAAATGTACTGCCATTTACCAAACCACTAAACTTATGGCCTTATTTTCCTTTGTAACTTAAATAAAAATGTTCGGCAATCAAACTCAGTTGGACTCTGAATCAAACGTAATTGAATGAGTGAGTTTGATAGGGTTTGGTAGCCAAGCACAATTCCAGCAAAAAGTTATATACCATTGCTGCAAGGTCAGTCCATTTCTCTCGCTTCCAGTTCATGGATTACTTTGACAGACTGGAACCATTTACTACTACATAGACTACCTATGTGGAATACCATAAGGAAAGTTTTCTACATAGAGTACCCTAATGAAAATAGGAAGATGCCCACAGTACTGACGTGAACAAAAATTTATATCCCAGTTGTCAGACATTTGAGTTGAAAGACAACACTTCGGTTTGCAGATGATGCTGGATGTTTTCTTACAAGTAAAAACCACTAATAAACTATCAAGTGAAGGAAGAACTAAAACAAGACTGCCTACTAAACAAAAAAGATGAGGAAATATTGCCTTGTGATTTGATCCAGCACATCTTATGCAACCCATTTCAAAACCTTTGAAATCACATCGTCTAAAAAGTGTATGACACTTAATGCCACGGCATATAGCAATTTTCTTTATTTTACATGCGAAATTTATGTTAGATGTGCTCTCTTTTAAAGTCATTTTCTGCGGGGCACTGCTGAAATGTATGTTCTCTGCTAATTGTGCTGTTATCTGACTAGTTGTAGGGGTGTATGGAGAGAGACAGAGAGATAGAGAGAGGCCTAGGGTGGGAAGGAATCAATTTGGCTGTCAGTGGTTGTGACACTGGTGCATCTATGTGCAGGTATTGTGTGATGTCGTCACTGTACAGGATATGTTATCATGGCCATCAAAATTGACTGGCAGACATGTATATGTTTTACAATGTTGCTCAATAGTCTTGGAACACTAGCTTTCTACAGTTCACATCTCCTTTAGTGTCATGTGCAAAATATTCTTGCCTCCTCCCTCCCATCCCCTTACAATGTTGAAGTTGTGTGTTGAAAGAAATGACTGGGCATGATCTTCAACATTGTTTGGAGAGGTGGGGAGGAGGCACAAACAGGTAATAACAGTCATCAAAGACTTCTTATTACAGTGTACAAAAACATTTCACATTCCTCATAGAAATGTTAAGAAGTGTCCCAAGGTCTGAGTGACCACGATTGTAGTTTAAAATGATGTTAGGTCAAAACATTTGCAAACTACTTTAATTTGTATTCTCCGCGGGGGAGCAGGGAGGTAGAAAGCAGGCCTGGAACTGAGAAACGTGGTGTTGGTAATATGAAATACTGTAAACACTGGCGTATAAGCTGCACGTTTTTACCCTAAAACTTTGCTCAAGATTGGGGGTGCGGCTTATCTGTGAGAACATCTGGAAAAAATCTGTACTCTTCCATGAATCATCCCCAAAACACCAAAATAAAGTCAAAATGGTACCAGGCTATCGTCGAGAACTTGCGTGGTAAGTGGCCCACTGTTTCTCCGTTGTTGACAACTTTGATGGAACTCCCTTTCACAGGCGAGTTTGTCACCAATGGATGGCTTCCAAATATCCTTGTAAACATGGGAAAAATGAACAGCTGAAGAAATTGCGCGACAACACTTGTCACCAGTTTTCTCTCTTTTCATCAAATGCCTGGCTACTAAGCCAAGATACGCAAGTAAATGGCCAAACAAACTTTAACTCACAAATTTTCGGACTTGAATAGCTTTAATTGGAAAAATGCTGGGGAAAGTTCATCGGGGAAAGCATTCTTGTGTTATATTAAGTAAAGTTTACATACCTTTTTGATACTAATGTTATAAGGATTAAAATGCTTGTTTGAGTCTTATTCAGACTACAAATTGAATCATCGATCTGTAGTGAAAAGGACTTCACTTCAGCCAATATGTTCAATGACTCGGCTATGAATTTTTGACAAAAATTTTTTTCCAAATCTTGAGCTTCTAAACTCGGGATGTGGCATATCTGCGAGTGCGGCTTATACCCCGGTGTTTATGCTACTTCTGATGCGACCAGGTGATCAACTGTTTCTGAACACTTGCCAAATTTCTTATTTGTCTGGTAAAGGAAGTATGTGTCAAAACATTAATAATCATTTCAGAGTTCAGTACGTGGTCGTGGAAAACGATCCCAGATTTCAGCAACCCGCTTTCAAAAAAATTCTACACAGTCAGGCGTTCAGTGCTGACTCCATCATATTATTTATAATGAAATTTGCCTTTTGTGTGTAGGTGTTGTTTCTATATATGAGGTTGAATTTATTTTAATAATTCATCATTTCACATTTCAGTATGTGGAAAACGATCCCAGTTTTCAGCAACCCAATTTCACATAAGTTCTACACAGTGCGGCGATCAGTGCTGAATCCTTCAGTCAAAGCTCTGCTATTCGGCCTTGTGACTAAAAAACTGTGAGAGTAAACTTCGTTTTCTAAAGAAGCAAACAGCACAGAAAGCGACAAAAACGAGGTAGAACTGTGTAAATCAATTACATTGTAGTGAGTAGGGACTTACTTAAACGCACAAACCTGAATCCTACTTTTGATCGCCATCATTTTCCTCTTGAGTTTCATCCAAGTTCTCTTGGATTATTCAACACCTGCGCACCCGCACAAGGCTTATCCGCTGACTATAACCTTGCGCATTGGTTTGCAAGCTGTGAGAATATCATTTGGATTTCATTTAAGAGATTGTATGGGACGTTGCTTAAGGTGGCTCGATCAGGTTTTTGAGTGACGATACCTTTCAACTTTAAACAACTAGTGTACCACAGTGAACAATCTCATAGAAAATCGATCATTACTGCTGTCCTAAAGAAAGATGAAAGTTTTAAGTGAGGCAAGTTTCATTGAAATCGGAGTTACCATAGCAACGTTATGATGTCATCCCCCATTTTACATGAAAGCCAATTACTTGTCATCAAGGGACAATTCTGGGAAACCCTCGACTGGATCTTTGACCTGACATATTTGTATTCACGTCTGCAAAAATAATTTTAAGAATTTCTATGAGACCGTTTTCGAGAAATTTTAGGGTGAAGTTTTTAGGTGTTAAAAAACAACAAAAACAAAACAATTCTGAACTTATATTGAAAAGCATGTCTCCAAAGGCTTGATGAAATAACATTTTGGTATAAAATGAAAGTTATATCATCCGATTACTTTGTGGGAAAAATTCAGGGAAATCGTTCCATTCGATTTTTAGAAACGTTGGCTTGAATATAAACTAGTTTAGCGTGTTACTCGGCTTTTTTATCAAAATTGACCCTAAACTTATTAAAATTGTTATTAATGAAAAAGCGGTAGATGAATTTTTTTTTAAACTAGTTCTCAAAGAGAGTAATCAATATTCAATACAATCCCCAAGTTTCAACTTTATGGAAACGTTATAAGGCTGTCAATTTTGAGCTTAAATTCAGGAAAATATTGGACTGATTTTCACGCCAGTAGCTTGTTGTTCTTATTATCCATCTCCATTGTTTCGAATCGGCGTGCAATTGTAGATTTCAGTACGTGATGAATTCATATAACGCTTGATTGCTTTCCGAAGATTTTCCGAAAGCGTGCTAATCTGCCAGGTCAGTATTACAATTATAACAATGGAAAGGGAAGCACTTGCCACACTTTCCACTCGCGACCGTCTAGCGGTAACGCAGCCATGCCGAAGGTTAGCAGTGAGCGCAAACGGAAAGCTGCTGTACTCAGTATAAACTGAGAATCGAAAAAACTGAAACGATGTGAACGTCAGGACCAGGTATGATCTTTAATGTTTGATTGATTGATTTATTGACTGACTGATTTGTTTTATTTATTGTGTTTCGAGCGATTCTGGTCAATTTATGATGGATGGCCCTATTCTTAACTTTTTGTTGGACATTTTATATATATTTTACAGGAGTCTCAACTAAGACCGGCATCACCTAAAGCAGTTCAAAATAAAAAGAAAACAAGGAAACAGCTGCGACAGGAGCAGTGTAATGCTATGAGAAAAAGACTTCGGAGTGGTGCAGTTAATAGCGCATCACATTCAAACACTGGAGAACTCCTTCACCATACTCCCGAGGGACCAACCTTACGATCAAGCATGCCCTATAAGAAAATTAAAAATGTCAACCAGAAGTTTGTAGTAAACATGGATGTATTGACCACCTCTTTGCGTGAGTGCCAACACTGTCGTAAAGGACCTCTCGACCTGTGCAACATTTGTGAAGATGTCCGCGCAGAAGGTGTCTGTCCAGTGTTGAAAGTGAGGTGCTGCCACTGTATGGAAGTCAACATCGTACGTCCAGCGGAGCACCATCGCACTGGCAAAAGAGGACCCTCAGCCTTTGACATAAATTCCTGTTCCAGACTAGGAGCAATCCAGACAGGATTAGGCCATTCACACTACGTAGGTCTCCTATCAACAATGGGACTACCATCGCTTACTTACTTCTCGAAACTTCAAAACTCGGGAAAGAGAGAGCGGAATGGCGATAGAAGCTGTGGCTAAAGAATCGTGTAATTATTTCACTGAGAAAGAAAAGCAGTTGTCAGCTTTCGGGCAGAGTGATGAAGGGCAAGTGGTGAAAGTCGGTGTGTCGTGTGACATGGGTTGGAGTAAAAGAGGCTGCAGTCACGATTCTTCCTCTGGTGCGGGGACGGCTGTAGGTATACAAACCGGAAAGGTTCTGAGCTATGCTACGCGAAACGCCATGTGCCGGGTTTGCGATGAAGCCGAGAAGAAAAAACCACCACGGCTCATCTAAGAGCATGGAAGCAAACGTTGCTGTACAGTTGTTTTCCGATGCTGTCGCCAGTGGTGTCTCTTACTCAACATATGTTGGCGATGATGACAGCACAACAGAAAGCCGTTTAAGAACTCTGGTTAATTACCCCATCGAGAAATGGAGCGACATTAACCATGTGAGTCGTACGTTAGGTTCTCGACTGTATTCCACCAAGGCCAAGGTCAAAGGGCTGACCCCGACTGTGATAGGGTACATTCAGAAATGTTTCACCTATTGCATCAACCAAAATGTGGGAAAACCAAGATCTTTGCAAGAGGGGCTATTAGCTATAGTTCCTCACTCATTTGGTGAGCACGAGAGGTGCAAGGAATGGTGCAAGTTCAAACAAGATCCAGAGAACTACACTCACAGCGAGCTGCCCGGAGGCAAAGATCTCAGAGGTGAAGACCTGCGCGCCTGCATTGAAGGTGCTATGCAACCCTTCCTGTCAGAGGATCGAGGCTGCTAAGAAGATGGCCCCACTCGGTTCTTCGCAGCGGAACGAATGTGTAAATAGCGTGATTGGATCGAAAGCACCAAAAATTAGGCATTACGGAGGATCAGACAGTAACGACTACAGAACAGCAGCGGGAGTCGCCCAGTTCAATGAAGGCCACAGTTACGTCACCCAAGTAGATGAAAAAATGAGTATACCCTCAACCGCTACTACCGAAAAGTACATGAACAAGATGAACAAGAAAAGAGAACAAGATGCCGGAAGAAAATCAAGCAGGGAATTTAAAAGGGCAAGGCGTAATTCGCGAAAGAAGAAAAATCAAAAGACGCATTCAATGGAAGTGCGTGAGGGAGTTACATACGAAAGTGGTATAGGATTACGTCAGAGCGCTGAAGAGAAGAAAGCTCTAACAAATGGAACAATAAGTGATCTCATGGCATCCTTAACAGAACAAGAATTTAATGGCTATGCAGAGTTAATCAAAACGCCAAAAAAACAAGGTTGTGAAACCCAACACCTCTCGGAGCTCACGGTCAGCAATCAAGATGGATACCTCCTTTTGGTATTTGATGTAGAAACAACAGGACTAGATCGTAACTCGGAACTATTGCAGATCTCCTGCATTTCACATGACGGCAGTAGACATTTCTCAACCTATCTTTTGCCAGAGAAACGAATTATTGCTGACTCGGCAACGAAAGTTCATGGTATCAGTGTGCAGTACAGAAACGGCACAAAAGTACTGGTAAAGGGGAGGGGTAGGATTAACAGCTGTGTCACAGACACAGGGACTAACGGATTTTTGCCGTTTTCTCCAACAGCACAAAGAATCACGTCGTTTAGTTCTCGTCGCCCATAATGGCAATCGCTTTGACTTCCCGATCTTGTTGAATGCCTTAAACAGGAGCAGTTTACTTGATGAATTTCTGTCTTCTCAAATTATGCTTCTGGACTCTCTCAAGGTGGTCTCGATGGAAATGAAAAAGAAATCTAGCCCTCTGAAATCCTGCAAGAGTAAGTCTTTGTCTGATCTGTACGAGTTTCTTCTTCATGAAAAGTTTGAAGCGCACGATGCGCAAGAGGACGTTGCAGCCCTGGCTCGGATTCTTTTCAGATCGCCTTTAAAACTTTCTGTGGAAAGGCTTGTCGAAGATTCAGTTAGTGGAGTAGAATTTGCGCAAGGGATGCAGTCCGTACTAGAAGCAAAGTCACGCAAGTCGACATTGCAAAGAATGGCCATCTCAGAGGGCATGAAGGACAAGATGTTGAAAGCTGGATTGGATCTAACGAAAATGGAGGAGATTTACAAGAAGGGTGGTGCTAGAGGGTTGCTGGCGATATTGGCTTTGCCTGGGACCTATAAACAGATGGGTCGTAAAAATTTCAAACCCAGAGTTACAAAGAATGTGAAAGTCCTCACAAAGGTGATCAACTTTTTTGACGAACCACATTGATAGCTTGGTCTGATAGTTTACACGCATTGATAATACCTAACTAGCTTTATTTGTAGGAAAATATTCAAACGTGCTCGTCAACAATACTCATGACTTTGATTCACGATCGCAAACCAAAGTTCCGCTAGAAGTTTTTCACTAAACGCAGTTCCATGTAAACTAAAATTAAACAGTAGCCGTGGATATCTTAAAGGATTTAATAACCAAATCAAACACACGAAGTTACTAGCAAGCTCTCTGTAGTTTGTACACGTAGTTCTAACTTTATCAATCAGTGGTACCAACGACTTCTTATCATAACATACTGCTCCTGCCGCAGCTGTTTTGTTTTTTGTTTTCATTTCTAAGGGCGATTCCGGTTTTAGTTGAGAATCCTGTAAAATACAAAGAAAATGTCCAAAGAAAAACTTTAGAATAAGGCTATTGCTTATAAATCGACCAGAATCGCTCGAAACACAATAAATAGCTAAACAAATAAAAGAACAATGCAGATTATACCTGGTCATCACGTTCAGCTCGGTTTAGTTTTTTTGGCTTCCTGCTTTATACTGAGCCAGTGTTTCAGATAACAGAGGGGACTTAGTAGGTAAAAAAACCTAATAAAGCTGGCCACCTCGGCTGACAAAATAAATGATGAACCCATATCTACTGACCCGTTTAAATTCTTCGTTGACTCCTTGCCATAAAAATTATCCGGAACACTGACTGACCACAGCAGCTTTCAGTTTGCACTCCCTGCTAACCTTTCGAAACCTTCGGCATTTGCGAAGTTTGCACTCACTGTGTATTGTTATTGTAATACTGACCTGGTAGATCTTTCCGATCATCTTCGGAAAGCAATCAAGCATTATATGAATTCATCACGTACTGAAAATTACAATTGCACGCCGATTCGAAACAATGGAGATGCATAATAAGAGCAACAAGCCACTGGCGTGAAAATCAGTCCAATATTTTCCTGAATTTAGCCTCAAAATTGACAGCCTTATAGCGTTTCAATGAATTTGAAACTTAGGCATTGTATTGAATATTGATTACTCTCCTTGAGAGCTAAGTTAAAAAAAAAATTCATCTACCGCTTTCTTATTCATAACAATTTCATTACGTTTAGGGTCAATTTTTGATAAAAAAGCCGAGTAACACGCTAAACTAGTTTATATTCAAGCCAACGTTTCTAAAAATCGAATGGAACGATTTCCCTGAATTTTTCCCACAAAGTAATTGGATGATATAACTTTCATTTTATACCAAAATGTTATTTCATCAAGCCTTTGGGGACATGCTTTTCAATAACAGTTCAGAATTGTTTTGTTTTTGTTGTTTTTTAACACCTAAAAACTTCACCCTAAAATTTCTCGAAAACGGTCTCATAGAAATTCTCAAAATTTTGCAGACGTGAATACAAATATGTCAGGTCAAAGATCCAGTTGAGGGTTTCCCAGAATTGTCCCTTGATGACAAGTAATTGGCTTTCATGTAAAATGGGGGATGACATCATAACGTTGCTATGGTAACTCCGATTTCGATGAAACTTGCCTCACTTAAAACTTTCATCTTTCTTTAGGACAGCAGTAATGATCGATTTTCTATTAGGTTGTTCACTGTGGTACACTAGTTGCTCAAAGTTGAAAGGTATCGTCACTCAAAAACCCGATCGAGCCACCTTAACCCCCCCCCTGATATTTCCCTTTGTTTCAGTTCAATTACTGTAATCTTTAGGCAAAGGAAAATACAAATCAAACTAGCTTAAAAACATTTTCACCAAAAATCATTTTCAACTGCAACATATTCATTCCTTGAAAATTTGTGGGCGCTTCACAGAATAATGTAGGTGGTATCTCTAGTACTTTAAAAAAGGCCATTAGCATCAATATTCACAATACCATTATCTGTTCACTTTAGAATATTAGAAGGAGGAATTGTACAATAATATTGATTCCTTGTGCTTGAAAATCTCTTTTGACAGTTGTAGTCTGCAGGGATACCCAAAATTGTCCCGGAAACATCCTACATTCAATCTCTCAAGATGAGAAAAAAATGCTAAAATAAACAAAAAGGCTGCAGAGGAGTACACATCTCAACTAGCTAACTGAAAGACAGGTAACTATACACTAGTGAATTAATTAGACATGTTGAACCATTTTTTTCTTCTTAATTACCCATACAGATAAGAGACTGGTGTTTTTACAATGGCATCTGGCTTGTGGTCACCTCAATGTTACGGGTACTTTATTTCAACCGAAACCACTGCTCAGTTATTTTAACCCTTTAAGCCCCATTATCCACATGTATATTCTCCTCACTGTTCTCAGAAAATTTCTTATGTCACTAGTTGAAAGAATTTGATGAAACATCAACACATTTCATGCCTGGTGATAATTTCCTTTACTCTCATGACCTGTACATTTGGTCAACTAGTGATAATGTAAGGAGAAATGAGATGCTTGTCACTCTTGGGGCTTAAAGTGTTAACTGGGCCATGTGGCAAGACCCCAGATCTTGTTTTACCTGTCAGTTTTGTGCTGCTGACCTATAGCAACACGAGGCATTTATTGAGAAAGTACTCCCTTACCACATTCCCTGTTAATTAATCGTGAAGATGTTTTCTCTTAGAAAGTTTAAAATAGAAAGTCTATCATGCTCACACAGAATTGAATTTTTTATTCTCAAACAACCCTTAGGATGAACTGTAAGTTAAGCAACAATTGCCAGGGTTTCCAATGATTTAACATGTGAAATTTATAAGTAGTACTTTTCCCCTTATTTTTTATTGTCACATACACATACGCATACACTGGCATTACCTATAACATGCAAGTGCTAGATTGCTTACGCTATCTCATGTACAATAACTGTTATTGATAACAAAAGTTCAGCTGAAAAAATGCGCATTGATCTTTGATTACTTATTCTAAAATTGAAAGGAAAAAAAGAATGCACATTGAAATAAAACAACAATGGAAAAGCAAAGTTGTTGAATGCACCTACACTTTCTATATAAATGG
Source organism: Siderastrea radians (assembly GCA_964017195.1). Lineage (NCBI taxonomy): Eukaryota > Metazoa > Cnidaria > Anthozoa > Scleractinia > Rhizangiidae > Siderastrea > Siderastrea radians. The sequence goes on from OZ024895.1 coordinate 24,703,300, forward strand.
TATTTCATTTATATTTGGTAGTCAAAATCAGAGAGAGTAATTGATTTATTGTGGAGTTTGCATGAATAAATGGAACATCACATAAATGACAGTGTGTAATTTAGTTTTTCAATCAGCGCTTTACTGGTGGATGAATGCAAAGATATTCCAAATAATGATTCTTTTGTTGAGGGGAGTAAGGTGAAGTCATTCGTAGACTTTGACCAATTGAATACATTTTCCTTGAAAGATTGTGTAAAACGGCAGTGGATAAATGTGTGATTGATCGCATCTTCTCCACAGTATAAGCTGAATCACTGTCTTGTTTAATCCCAGGGTGAAATAGTTCCTTCTTGGTTTATGATGATTCTGTGTGAAAATTTGAATTGAAATTCATTCAACTTATTTTCTCTACAAACATTTTAAACTGAGTTATACACAGTTCGCCATTCGTTTGTTTATACGTCAAATTCCCTGTTCCATTTCTTTGGCTCATTAGCAATGTCTGATGGCTTTGTTCGTTTAGAATCCAAAAAATTGCCTTTGCTTTGGCTTTCTACAGTACTACATTAGGGTATATCTTTTGAATTTTTGGACAGAAGGCTATCACAACAAACTGATTCTCATGTGGTAGTATCCTAAAGAGAAAGGTTCTCAGAACATTCAGGTGAAACATTTGAAAGATTAAGAAAATAGGCAATATGAAAGCATTCTAGATTAGAGGCAGTGAAAAGATTTCATTAACAAATGCAAATTATTTTTGGGACAACCAAATTTGAAATGGTACATAGAATAAAAAGTGACAGTAAAACAAAGTTCAAAATGGCAAAGTAGAATACTCCTGTTCCAGTGGTCAAACCCACCATTTATGTTTCCACCATAGTATGGATTATCCTTTAAAGCAACTGCTATCTTGAGGAAGAGAATCAGAAATTAGTTAGCTATCCAGAAATTAGAATTCCAGCATGACGTTATGCGGGTGACATTACAGTGGTAGTTGATGTATGATATAAATGCTCATTTCAATGGAAGTGCTTTTAAAATTAATGCTTATTGCAAAGTTAACCGTTACTGAGAAACAGTTCTCATTATAACAAAAATTTCAGCTACAGTAGAACCTCGATAACTCGAACTCTGAAGGGAAACAAAAAACAGTTTGAGTTATCGGGGTCGAGTGAGTATTCAATTGGCCATGTTCATTTGACAGTTTACTGATTTTCCAGTATACAGTACAGTGCAAGTTAAACTTATCTCGTCAGAAACTGTAACACAATTATGCATTCTTGTGATAATACAGGACTGTAAATGTAACTCAGTTACACTCACTCACCGGGAAATGACTGTCAAATAGGTGATCTTTTCACTGCACTAATTAAAATCAAATTGCTGAAGTGTTAGTGTTTTTACCGATTACACGACAAGAAGAGGTAAAAGGGATCCTCCTATAGGATTGTCTAGGATCCTGTTTAGGATCGTACAGGATCTTGTGTAGGATCCTGGTTAGAATTTCTATCATTCTCTGAGTATTATGCAAACCCGTATTGTCGGTTGGTACAAAACGCAGGTCACATGTCCCAGGTCACAGGTCAGTGAAACCCCAGATGTTCAAAGGGTAGATATATAGCTCGCAATTGGTTTAGTAAACATTTATCCGTTGGGTATGGATGTAACTGAACGATAGCGCTAACCCCCTTTGAAGCACTTGAATAAACACACCAATGCACCACTTTGACTTTCCCTGAGAATGCCCTACATGCATGAAAAGAAAATTACTGACCTTTAGCCTGTTATAAAGAGGATTTATAGCTGTCTGTCAACAAATTGATTGGGTCTTAAGCTTACTGATCGATTAATGGCGAAATTTACAGATAACAATCATGTTTATGCTTAACTTACTGGAACGATCCTCGTGATAAAGGATAAATAACTGCACTCTTTTGACTGTTCGTCCTATTAGTAAACTGGTAAATCAATCAAAATTTTCTAATCTTGTTTTTCTTTAGTGTTTGAGTCTGTTTGTGACTCGAGGAAAAGCATCCTTTGAGCCACAAACAGGCCAAACAGTGCGTCAAACGTGTAGGCCGTGATCGATTGCACAGTCTCGTCCCAGGCCAATCTGCGCATGACTTGTCCATCACACAAGGTTCATTAGGGGCCTTATGATGCAACAACAGCGACGGCAACGGCTATGTAAAGAGACTGGGTCAAGGCTGTCAGTTGCCGTTGGCCTTCCCGCCAAAAGCTAACATTACGAAAAGATCTTGAACAACGCGAGTTTTCCAACCTTTTATGAAGCTTTTTCTATTAAGTTACTTGAGAGTGTTATTAACTTTTTGCCAGTGATGTCATGCCAAAAGTAAGAGACACCATTCTTCTGGCTTATACGTTTAATTTAATCGATGCCACAGAGTGCTTGCTGTTGTACGGCGTTAATTCTCCTAAAAATCCTGATATTCCATACTGGAGCTACGAATGATTCGATCTAGACCTGATGACAGACGACGAATGCAAGAGCAAGTTCAGGTTTTACAAAAACGATATATATGAACTGACCGAAGTTTTAAACCTTCCTGACTGGATTACTTGCTACAACGGCGTCAACATAGACACAACCGAGGCACTTTGCATATTTCTCAAGCGGTTTGCCTATCCTTGCAGGTATGTTGAATTGATACCAAGATTTGCGAGACCTGAGCCTCTAATTTGTATGATTTCAAATGCTGTGATGGATTCAATCAACACTAGTTGGAGACATCTGCTGTTGGATTTAGACCAGCCATGGCTAAGTCGCCAAAGTTTGGCGGTCAGTTAACTCTTGGGTTATCTTTTTGATGGATGTTTCCAAAGTTCCAGTGACATGCTTTTTCTCTTGGAAACGCTGCCTTTTATCGGGATGTTTGGATAGGTCACCACAAAGAAATCAAGATTCACATTTTTCTGAAACACATGATCTGACTGAGTGATTCTTTTCATGACAGTTTAAACACCTTTGACCAGTGCAGCACCAGTGCAGCCAGTCAACGTGGCAGCTTCCTTTATTCGAGCAAACATATTTTCAAGCTCTCATTTCTTCTGCTCGAGTTCTTCGTTTTTGGTCTTACGTTCATCTTCCTTGGCCTCCGTGTAATGTTCAACAGGCAACAACATAGACGAATCAAGCCGGTTGCGGGGCTGAGAAATTTTTCACTTAAGCTGCGTTCCGGAGGATGATGGCTCGTCGTGAAATGCGTTGAATGTTGCCGAAATTTCTCTTCTACGTTTTCTTGGACTTTCATCTGGCTGTCTTTCTGTCAAAGAGGAAAGCTTTCTTTCAGATTTTACATTGGGGGTATGTATTTTCGTGACCATGTTCAGGATCAACCACCGATGGCCTTCTGGGACTTCCACCTCCAAGTTCTGAAAGTCTTGTTGGCGCCAGTATTTCATTGTCACACTTGAGGTAAAACCACTTTTCCTAAAGGCTGAAGCGTACTTTAAAAGGTCGGGATCAATATTTTTGGAAAAATCCTCAATATCCATCCTTTCTACTGCCATCATGGCAAAAGTTTGCTAAGCGGCTGCCAAACTTCAAAGTTTGGCGGCGAAACTTGTCAAGTTTGCAGCCAGTTAGATCATGTTTTTCCGTCACATGTCCACGCTTAGATGAAAACGGCGGTAATTGCTCTGGACAAAATAAAAACAATTACTTTATTTGGTATCTGGCATGGCAAACAATGCTTCAGCTTCACAGCGCGATCAGTTACTCATTTGTGGTTGCTGGTCACACCAAGTTTGGCCCCGATTGCTGTTTTGGAAATCAAGAGAGCTTACAAAGTAAATTACATTTCCTCACTCTATGAATTTGCCATGATGGTGAAGACATCAAGCACTTCTGGAAAGAACAAAGCCCAGCTAGCTGGAACACATGACAGGAGGGTCATTGTTCCTGTACATAACTGGACAGTATTTCTCAAACAGTTCTTTATCAGAGTTCTGAACATTAAGAAATACCACCTTTTAGATTTTCTAAAGATGAGCCTAGTAAAGTTTATTTTAAGGAATTCGACTTGTCTGCTGAACACTGAATCGCTAATGCTGCTAAAGAACCGTGCGACCTTGCCTCCTCACTCAGTACTTCCACCCATAATTCATCCAGAAGGATTAACTCAAGAGAGGAAGCAGTATCTTTACTGGGAAATTCGGCAATTTTGCAAACCTGGAACTGAGAATCTTGTTGCACCAGCACCATGAACTTGCTTTATTGCTTGAACTGATTGAGTATTTTGTAACAATGTTTGTACGTAAATTTAGATAGCTAAAATGAATGCTTTATGTGAATATCTTCTTTAAAACATAATACCCCCCCCCCCGGTAGCATTGTAACAAAAATAGACTGACAGCACATTTTTCAATTGTATTCTTTGTTTAAAGCATCATTGGAAGCCCAGGGGCAGTTAGTCGGGGCGAGACAAAGTAAATCGGGCAAAAATTGGCGGTGCGACACAAGTTTTCAAGCTCTCTTCCCCGACTAGCTGTCTCTGGGTCGTCTAGACAAGAAGAATCTGTCCAACACCGCAAAAGCGTGGTCAGTCTTCATGGAAAACTCTTGCTTCGACGAAGTTTTGCCCAACTCGAGACTGCGAGCAGTCATTATATTTCTTCAAAGTCAGTAACGGTAGCAATCTAGCTGTATTTAAGCTTAAATAAAACGTTTCTAACTCAAAATCTATTAATAATAATAATAATATTTCAGCTTTAGGAGCACTTAAACAGAGTCTCAGTGCTCTTACAATTACGCAGATAAAAGAATCTATTGCCGTTTTTGTTTGAGTTCACAGTTTGTATGGATGTTTACCAATTTAACGTTAGTGTTAGCCGTTTCCCGGCCTTTAAACAGCTTGCAATTGCCCTTCTAATGCTTTTTGAAATTAGCTCATTAAACAGATAGCGTTTGCTCTTTGAACAGCTTGTGATACTAACTTAATGGATGGTGCTTGGCATTTTAACGGAATGCGTTAAAATGAGAACGGTATGTATGTATGTTTGTAGCCGGTGGCCACACTGTTGACTTGAGATCAAACTTCTCCCTGATAACAGGCCATCCAAATTTTAGCTTCATGTCAGTGTCCAGTGTATGGGATATTGCTCTTTATAACATCAGTCTTAACGGAGGTCCATGAAAGTGCGTCCTTTTTACTTAAGCCTCAAACAAGTCAAAGAAGAGTGCTCAGACCAAAGCGTTTATATTTCATGGTTAGTCGCCCATTATTCTCCAACAAAAACACATGAGCATTCAAGGACACATGGAACACACTACATGAATCATGTTGTGACAGATGTTCGGGCGGGTTCGGCCATGAATGGCGTCATGACAAAAATTGAGTAACATGGTTTTATATATGAAGGGCCCGGTGGAAAAAGGGCGTAAGTGACGATTTTGAGGTTAAAATCGAAATTGCTCCTATTTAGCTGGACATTGGCACACAGGCTGGTTTTCATGTGAGGAACACCGTTGCACACTTATTTCTTGACCTGAGATCTAAAATTTGAAGAATTAGCGTATTACTTTTGCTTAAAACTGACACAAAGAAAACAACAGGACCGCGGATTCTAGGTTGAATTCCTTTGTTTTAGTTCACGCAGAGAATAAAAGAAATCTTTCACGCATCACTTGAGCGAGTTCAGTTCAACAACACTTTTCACGCAAAAGTAATACGCTAATTCTTCAAATTTTAGATCTCAGGTCAAGAAATAAGTGCGCAACAGCGTTCCTCACATGAAAACCAGCCTGTGTGCCAATGTTCAGCTAAATAGGAGCAATTTCGATTTTAACCACAAATCGTCACTTACGCCCTTTTTCCACCAGGCCCTTCATATATTCCATTTCTATAAGTATGGAGCTCTGCTCTTGCGGGGCCTTTGGCCTGCGAAGCAACGCCACTGTTAGTTGATGTGAATGAAAGGAAATATTTCAGTGTTGATAAGACCTACATTTGACTCTTGATAACTCGAACCTTCAAAGAAATTGAAAAAAAGTTCGAGATATCAGGAGTTTGAGTAAACAGGAGATGGCTTTCAAGGAGCAGAATTGTAGAAATTAGAGAAAGCAGTCACCCAGTGCCACCTTAGTTCGAAACACTAGAAGACAACTTTGTTTTGATTACCGTATCAGCCATATCAACTTTGACAACCATATCACACCGTACCAACTTTGACTTTGTAATTCTCTTTGGCTTACCTGCGAATGCAAAACAGCAGTGTTTCACAAAGTTTGCTTCAGAGAGTGATAGTTGTATTCAATTGTAGTACATAACATATGCATGGTTTAATACATCATTTATCTAGATAGCACAGTTGTCTAAGAAGGTTCAATTTATCAAAGGTAAAAGGGAAAACGGATTTACTTCGAGTTAACCAGAGGTTCTAATAATCAAGGGTAAAATAACAGTAAATGTATGAAACAAATCCAGGGGAAATCAATCTTTGTCTGAGTAAATGCAAGCCTCGAGTTACCAAGGGTTCGAGTAAATGGGAGACAACTGTATTTCTTCCTTATTCCCATGGGAAATACATGTGCTCTCATTATAGAAGATATACCCCATAAAAACTTGAGCATGAGGCACACTTCTTTGTGATTGTTTAAAAGTCAGTAAACTTGTTGGCTTTGAGTATTTGAGGAGTGCTGCGATCAAGTAATTGAGGAAACAATCAACAGCTGATTGGTAAAAGATGGTAAATCAAATTTAACGTCATAGTGAGGGAGTAGTCGCCTAATCTCCCGAGCCAAGGGCTCATGTGTAAACACTTGACATCCAGATCGAATTGGAATTTGGGTGCCCATCAGAGTTCTATCTAGGGTATTTGAGGGGTAGAAGCTTCCCCCCCCCCCCCAAAAAAAAAAAATATTGTTATCATTACAGTATATAAGTAACTATTTCGGAAAAATCATCCAGACGCGATGAGGTTAGTGGATGCACATGAAGTAAGTATTAAAATACCACTGTAACATTATCTCAAAATTGTCTCAAAATGCACCAGGTTGCATCTCAGCGCATATTCATTTAAAAAAATTTCCCGGACCCCCTCTATGAAGCACGTGCCCTTCGGCCACACGGGACTTCTCCCCCAAATGAAAAATCCTAGATAGAACCCTGCTCATCACGTCTTGGTGTATTGGAATTTAATACACAGAAACGATGCATTTAAGGTTGCAATGCCAGCAACCTTATTGTTACTAGTTTTCATAGGAACGTAATGTCCTCAAATTGAAACAGGCCAATTTCCTAGATCCTAAAGTTCAAGAATTGGCAGGAAATTACGTTAAGAACTAAGTTCTGCAATATTTATTAAATTCTCAAAAGCATGAAGAGATGGATAGTCTCTTAATGCCATTGAACAGAGCCATTGTAACAAAACAAAACTGAAAAGTGGTTTGCATGTTCATTTACAACAAAGCAGAGCTATACAAGGGTCCCCATCATGTCTTGACACTTATAAGTGAATGGCATTGTCGCAGGGTTATCAAAAAGAAATGAAGTAGCAGGAGCAATGGGAGTAGTAGCCAACTCATTTTTGCGGTTGAGCTGCATGGGGGAAGGTGCGGTAGGGGGTTTCCCCCTCCTGCAGGTGGGGTCCGCATTGTCTGAGGTGCATTCTGGTGCATTTTCAGGACCCTAAAGTGATTTATTAAGCCACTAAACAAGAAGTTGATTTCCTTAAAATTTCACTCAGATGTATCATGCTAGAATGCTAAGACAAATTATTTTTTTTAATTACAATACATGTTACATTGCTAAATCGGAATTGCCTACTATCTCTCTATTGAAATGTGATGATGTGAATCAACTTTCATATTAAAATAATTCTATATATAATATTTAACCGAGTCCAGTTGACAGTTCATATAAATTTGCATTAACCTTTAGTTGATTCTTTAAACGTTAACAATAACAGCATTTAAAATTAGTTAATTAATCACATTATGATTACACCATGAATGTGATATTATCTTTAGAATGTGAAAATGTCTTGACTCGATCTTCATTTCAAATTTACATGCAACAAAATCTCAAGGAACAACGATTACGTATGATTACAGATTGAATAAACTGCTTTACTCAATAAAATTAAGTGTCTTCAAAGTTACTAAAATAATCAGATTCTTCTGATTCATGATCTACTCCATCTTCTAACGGAAGGCCAAGCTTCTCAGCTGTACGACAGACCCCATCCACTTACAGATGCTCTGTCAGCTCTTCAACCATGTTTGGGTACCCTGCCTGTTGGTACTGTTTTTAGCCCGGTGTGGTTGTGATGTGGAAAAAACAGCTGCAGCAAAAGTGGGAAAAGATGGAACTTTCTTGAGGTTTTTTTGGAGCTAACCAGCTAACCACGCTATCGTTGATTGCTTGTTGGCCATCTTCTGAAGTAGCTTGTGAGCCATTTGAGGTGATATGCGTCAGGGAATTTAGCATATCCCCCTTTAGAAGTTCTTGATCAACTTCAACTTCACCTTCAATGCCCCCCTTTCAGGCTGTGCATTGGATACGGGAATGAATGGATAGGCCAATAACAGTAATCATCAAAGGAAAATGTCCCCAGTAAGAGAACGTTTGCTTAACAAGCTGTTGCATGATGCATTCTGCGTAAGACAATTTACTATCTTTCACAGTTTGAGGCAGCTTCCATGTGAAAAGGTCATACATGTACTTCAGGAGCTTCCACTCAGCTTGATGCTGTTCTTAATTCACCTTATCGCCGGGAAAGTAGTGACAAGCCAGGACACCAATGTACTCTTGTCCATACTCCACAAAATCATCGCTCTCTTTAGGTGCAAATTTCGCAGCAAATACCAGAAGCTTCTCCTTGCAAACATAGTTGGATGGATTGATGTGGGCGAAGTTGATCGTACCCTGCTGGAGCACTTTGCTAAGATCACTCAGGACTGGAAGAACGTCACGAAGGATGTGGATGGTGCCCACTTTCTTTGCTTTCACAAGCTTCTTTAAAAGACCATAGCGAGATGGATCTGACTTTAACTGGCATAATGTTTGAAGGATGGAAGGAAGGTCTGAACACACTGTGGCTACGCCACTGTCAAAAGATAACCAGCATACATACATACATACATACATACATACATACATACAGACAGACAGACAGACAGACAGACAGACAGACAGACAGACAGACAGACAGACAGACAGACAGACAGACAGACAGACAGACAGACAGACAGACAGACAGACAGACAGACAGACAGACAGACAGACAGACAGACAGACAGACAGACAGACAGACAGACAGACAGACAGACAGACAGACAGACAGACAGACAGACAGACAGACAGACATAAACTTTATTTTTTCTCGAATTTTAAGAGTAGCTGCGAAGCTAATATTTCCGAGAAAAAAGAACACACAAATATCAAATGTATCGAAAGAGTTACATATAAAATTTACAAAGTTTACATTCTATTTGTATAAGATATATATTTAGGTCTACATGTCAAAGTTGGTTAAGATTCTCTCAGCGTGTTTTGCAGGCCTTCTTCAACCTCTTGTCAAATTTCTTGTTTGCCTTGGCACCAAGGGTAACTTCTTTCATCTCCTCTTGCACTTTGAGGTACAGTACAGCCCAAAAATAATGCACACGCAAGAAGTGGCCCAAGAAGTTCTTGCGCCGCAAGAACACGCAAGCCGGCGCAAGAAATAAAAAATGCTGTTTTTGCGGTTTACCCGCAAGAACATTTGAAACGCAAGAAGTTGAAAAACCTGCCGCAAGAAGACACAAGAAGTTACGAATCTTACCGCAAACCGCAAGAAGCCGCAAGAAGCCGCAAGAAGTACCGCTGTCTATCGAATGCGAATGTAGCAAATTTTTTTCATATCTTACAGTAAATCTACGAACTCAAGACTCCCGTGGTTGCGCAGATTGATGCGTGATGTTTTTCGACTCGTTTGCTCCAGCACTCTTCGAATACGTATTGAACAATAATAAGGAAAGGAAGGAAACTAGGATGTTGTCTGCGAGAGCAAACGGCTCTTTCTGGTCCCTTCTGCTCTGTTTGGATTGAAGAAGTTTCATTGACAGTCGCCGAGAACAACACCACCTGTGATACGCACATGCATGCGAAGAGTTGATCAACACCGGAATCTTTTGAATTTGCCTCCTGCATACCTGTTAATTCAAGGAAAAAAAACTATATCTCGAGTGAAATCTTTTTCAGAGACAACATGCAGTGGCGAAGATAAACAGAAAGAAAAATCGTGTCATCGCGACACCTTGAATTTGCATAAATTTTCAAACAACTCGACGCGCGAAGGTCACGCTTTTGTGATGCATTATGATGTGTACGCGTTGCTTTCGCCGACTGAGAATTTGGAAAGGTGGTGTTACTCAGCTTTGCCCAAAAAAAGAAGCCAAACCAAAATTATTTCATTCATCAAGTTACTTTCGCTCCGCTTAAGCGTACCGCATGTCTGGGACTCCGGGACACATTTAACATAAACTTTAAAATACGCATCCTTCGTTTCTTCACGGCCGTTAAAAAATAAAGACAATAAAATAACATTGAATTCGACCAAGCGCCAAACTCAGAACCTAATGAACTCTTTATCGAATAAAAACAATTGTAAACTGAAAAAGTCTTACGGAGCGACTAAATAAACAACTGATTTCCGCGCTGATTGCAATAGATTAGAGCAGCCGATTTTGAGTCGCTTGCCGCTTATCAAATCAATGAGAAGCGGCTTTGCTCACAGGCCTCTCTGGTGTTCACCTCCATTCTCTCATCTCTGGTGTTCATTTCGTAATGTACTCATTAAATAACGTACTGTTCTGCCGCCGTTCTGCCATCCGTCTGAAAACTGGGAGAAGTTTGCGTGTAGACGGATTTGCGGGGGAATGAAGAGTGACCACAGCGGAATGAACTAACACAACTTTATAACTGTAAACTGTAAACAAGGTAAACGCTGACAAGACTGACAATCTTGATCTCCCCAACTTCGATTCCTTCCCCTCTCGCTCCATGTGCTCTTGTCACGTGACTATTTGAATCCCATAATTCCACTACAGTCCACACCTTCTTAAAGGGAGTAACTTACGACAAAAGCTAACAATGTACATAGTGAATAAATTTGAAACGAAGTTAACAAGAAAATCTTTACAGTCTATAATCCACATGAGTCCACCCCTTCTTAAAAGGGATTTTAGTTTTCCGAAACTAAAGTTGCAAACATGTCTTTGTCAAGTTTTAACAAGTAAGTTCCTCCATGTGAGCCTCCAGACATGGATAGATAAGGGCACTTTGAAATCAGTCCTCTAAGTTTTCCGCAACGTTTCAAAATTTCCTGGGCATCTGGAATCTGCTGGTACACCACTTTGCAGGCTTCTGATGTATATGCCTTTGCACCTGGTAGACTGTTCAAATAATGTCCAAAAGCAAATGCTAACTTTGCCAAATCAGGGTCAATCGCTGCACTCTTTAGAGTGGGTAATTCAGGAGGGGTAACTGTCTCTGTGTTAGATGGTGGTTCTTCATTATTTCTGAGATCATAATCTACTTCTTCTGAAAGTTCATCTGGCACAACAATAATCTTTTCAATGTTTACTGTTTTAATCTCATCCTGAGTGAATTTGTGTCGAAGTCGCAATAGATCCTGGCGACCATGGACATGTCCAATAACAGTGTAAGGACCATCAAATCGACGAATGAACCGTGTGGCTGATCCTTTTGGTTGTGAACTTGGAGGTGGTCTTCTAACATAAACTTGCTTTCCTTCTGCAATGTTAAGTTCCCTGGATGATTTATCATAATATTCTCTTTGAGTCCTCTTCATGTCTGCTTTGATGCTGTTGAACTGTTTTTGTGCTTCACGCATACGAGACACAAGCTGCTCTGCATAGGTGCTTCTTGAGAGGCTTTCTCCAGGTAAGTCAAGAGAAATGACTTCAGGCGATGGTGCGTTGCGGCCAAATACCAAGAAGAATGGACTAATTTGACCCGTTCCAGGAATTGGAGATACATTGTGAGCATATACAGCTGGCTGCAGGAATTCTTCCCAGCGTTCCTGGTGTTTCTCACAATAAATTGCTATTGCTGCATTCAGCCATCGGTGAACACGTTCTGTACTTCCATTTAGGCGTGGACGGTAACTTGTTGTAACAATGTGTTCAATTGAGAGAAGTTTTGTTAGTTGGCGTAATACCGCATTAAGCCATTCTCCTCCTTGATCGCTTTGTAAGACTGCTGGAAATCCGTATTGCAGGAAAACATCATTAAACAAAGCTCGTGCTGCAGTAGTTGCTTGTTTGTCTGGGACCGGAATTGCCCGCAAGAAATTAGAGTAGGGACAAACAGCAGTCAGAATCCATTTGTTACCAGCTGGGGTAGAAGGCAATTGTCCAACATAGTCAATACCAATGGTGGTGAAGGGACGGTCGTATATGCGAATTTGCATTGGTCCATGTTTGGGATCAGCTGACTTAAATTTGATACAGGCAGGGCAACGCCTGATCCAGTTCCTCACATGCTTAGTCATATTTCGCCAATAAAAGTCATAAGAAAGAGATCCATAAGTAGCTTCGCGTCCACGATGCATTCCCACAGGTGAATCATGATATACACGTAAGAGATGACGTTGAAGTTGAATGTCATTGGGAACCATAATACGATAGTGATTTGGGTCCTCCATAAATTCATCTCGATACATTAACAAACCGTCAATAACAGCTGAGCGCTTTGCCATTTGTTTAACCCATTGCAAGTGTTCCTTAGGAATGTTCTTAAATGCAGAAAGATCTTGATTTGAGCTGTGAAACTTGATTAGCAGATTTAACCAGTAATCCTGTAGCTGTCTCTTAGCAAACTTTGATCGATTCCGGTTTAAAGATTCCAAATTTTCGAAGTCTTATAAGTCGCAGTCTAAAGATGGACTTTGTTGAGATGTACCAACTTGAGGAGTCTTGGTCTGGTTAGTAACTGAAGTTTTGCTTTGAGTTTCCTTCGCACATTTGTTTCTCTTTGCGGCAATAGCCAGACAAACTGGGTCGAGGCAATGAGCTTGAGGTATAAGGCATGCATTGTGTAAACAAGCCATGGTATTGTTAAATGTTCCATGAACAAGTTCAGGGGTGTGGTACGGAACATCAACTGAGGTTGCAATGATCATAAATGCGATAACACTGTTCTCTGGAGGTATAACAACATTGTCTTCAGGAATGTTCTCTTTTACAGGGTGACGGCTGAGAACATCAGGAACAACATTTCTTTCCCCTTTTCTGTGTTCGATGAAAAAGTCAAACTCAGCCATGCTCATGCACCATCTTGCAACTTTTGCCTGTTGTGGTGCCATGGTAGTCAACCATTTAAGATTCGCATGATCGGTTACCACTTTCACTCTTCGGCCTAGTATGTAAGAGCGAAACTGTTCAAGTCCCCATTTCACCGCAAAGAGTTCCTGGTGCATCGTTGTCCAACGTGATTCAGCTTGTGTAAATGCTCGGGATGCAAATCTTACAGGGCGAAGTATGCCATCCTTCTCTTGAGCCAACATTGCACCACATCCTAGCTTGCTAGCATCCACATGTAATTCAAACTGCGCATTCCAATCAGGATGGAATAACATAACATCTGAGCCAGTGATTGCTTGCTTCAAGTCTTGAAACTCTCTTGCTGTTTCTTCGGTCCACTGAAATGACACACCCTTCTTGAGAAGAGATCGCAAGGCTTGTGTTCGGGTAGACATGCATGGAATAAAGTCTCTAAAATATCCACAAAGTCCAAGAAAACGCTTGACTGCAGAAGTGTTAGTTGGTGTGGGCATAGATAAGATTGCTTCTACTCCTTTGCTTATTGGTGTTCGACCTTCTTGTGTGATCCGATGTCCCAGTATTTCGATTTCCTTTGCGAAGAATGTACACTTGGTAGGTTTTAGTTGCATACCAACTTTAACCAATCTCTGAAACAACAATGAATAATGTTCAAGGGCCTCCTCGTCTGTCGTTGCCCACTGAATTATGTCATCCACATAAACAACCAGCCACTTGTGCAAGTAATCTGCAAATACAGTGTTTAAAATCCGCTGAAAGGTGTTTGGTGCTGTTTTCAATCCGAAGGGGAGCCTGAGAAACTCATACAGTCCCAGGTGTGTACAAAATGCAGTTTTTTGTTGATCCGATTTCCGGATAGGAATTTGCCGGTAACCACTGACCAAGTCACATTTCGCAAATACTTTTCCTTGGCTAACAGCATCAAGAACGCTAGAGATAGAGGGGATAGGGTAACCATCCCCTTGTGTCACACTGTTGAGGCGGCGATAGTCCACCACAAATCTTGGAGGTTGCAGTGTACCCTTTTCTGGAGGTTTGCGGACCGGGATGCATGGGGAACCCCATTCTGAATGACTTGGTTGTATTATCTTGAGCTTAAGCATCCGCTCGATTTCTGTTTTGATTGCTCTGAGTTCCTCTGGGCTTTTCTTGTACGGGTGACGATAGATGGGAGGGGCATCAGCTGTGTCAATTCTGTGCTCAAACCCCTTTACTGCTCCAAGTGGACTACCAGGGAGGACAAATGCAGTAGGATACTGACGGATAAGTTCCTTAAATCTCTTCATGATATCTTCATCAACATTAAAATACTCTGGGCCATCTAAATCCAAGGCATGAAATATAGCATCACTGTAAGCAGATGAGTAAGGGTCACAGGTTAGCTCCTCTGCTGGAGGAAACTCAGGACCTTGACAGTCAAATTCTGGTAGCGCATCACAGAAAGGAGACAATATGGATGAGTTGAGACCAGAATCTTCCATTTCTTTCACTTGGACTGAAAGTTGCCATTGCTTTGGAGCACAAAAGTCTAAGTCACAATGTTTATGTTCAGTGTCCTTTGGAGTTTGCAATGAAGGAGGTGGCTGCTGAGTATTTGCCCAAGTAAGCCATCCATCTGCAAGTTGTTTTGCAGTAGTGTCAGCTGCTTCTTCAAGAACAGCATCATCATCCTTTGTCATGTCTCTAACATTTCCTAGAATGACATTCTCAGGGATACTTGTCTTCTTCAACTTAGATTCCACTGCCAGTGTTGTGCAGTATGTGATGTGCATGTCAGGAGTTTCTTCTGTTAGAACTGATTCTGGTGTTTCAGCAAGGTCTATGAGCTGAGCATTGTAGCATGGATCACTGCTAGGGCGTGCTGTTTCAGGTGTCACATTACTTGAAATTTGGCTGAGATCAAAGGGACCACTGAGAACCTTGACGCCTGGTTGAATGTCTTTACCCTCAATCCAAAGTGGTTGACGGATTACTTGGTATCCCATTAAAGCTGCAGAAAGGGTGACACAGACTGTAACAAAATTAAGGCCACGGTGAAGGGATTGTGAATGCTTGTTAACACCCAGTGGCGGTGCTCCGGTAAGAAGGCATGTAATACTAACATGAGGCTTCTGCGCTGTTGATCCACTTTCACATGATGAGGAGCTATTGGGTACAGAGATGTTTGCGAAGCCTTGAAGTGGATTGTCAAGAGAGCACTGGACCCGAAACTGCATACTCGGATGGCGAAAGGTGATGGACGGAGCATAATGATCAACCAATGCTTGAGTCGCATGAAGGTGGTTCTCTCCAAAGAGCATTGGCCATACGAGACCTGGAACTACGAGCATAGTAAAGACAGTTTCTGTTTGGTTTTCCCATGTGATGGGGATTTGCATAGTGGCAACTGCTTTAAGATCAGACTTTGAATCGGCAGAGGTAACAGAAATGGGTTCTTCAGGGGCACAATACTAGAGGTCAGGTCGATTGGATGCAACACAATCAGCATGTACTTTGCTCACAAGGGATACAGAACAGCAACTATCCAATGGCAAGGGCAGTGGTTCACCTGCAGATGTAACAGAGGTCCACAAGATATTACGCTGACATAACTGAGTTTCTGGCTTTCCTGAATGTGCTGGGATGGTAACGGCAGGTAATCCAAATAATGGAGTAGATGTCGATGGCTGATCAAATGAAGCTGGAGGTGGTGGTCGTGAAGCGGAGGGTGATGTTTGGTTTTCAGACCCTGCAGGAATGGAAGTCGAGGATTTCTCCGTACACTGAGCTTCGTATTTTTCCAGACGAGTAGATAAGACTACGAGTTGCTGTCTAAGAGAATTTACCTCATCAGATGGAACAGTGCTGCGAGATGTGCTTGATGGGCGATTTTCCGAGTGTTTGATAGCTTTACAGCCCCACTTGTTACAGCGTTGGCACTTGTGTTGTCGGCCATAAGAGCATTTGTTGCCGTCTTCCTCGCAATTAGATTTGGGAAATCGATTGTAATTTCTGCATATCTCCGGTTGTTTTGGAGTGTCTTTGCGGTATTTTGGACAGTACCTTGACAGATGAGTAGTTTCTCCACAAGTGTAACAAGCCCTCTGCTGTCGTTGGGAGTGCTGATATTGAGACTTCACCGAGGTCGAGGAAACAAACGCATTCGGTGGTGTAACTTTCCATTCATCGAGCGACTGATTTGGTTTCGAGGCGGTGGGCGAAGTTTGAAATGACAACTCAACACGACGAGCCGCTTCGACTGCCTTATCGAGTGTTTGAAATTCTGATGCTTTCACAACGAGCTGCTGAGCAATACTAGGCTTGACTTTAGAAATAAACTGTGATATAACAAAGGTAGGACAATCCTTCGCAATCTTTTCACCAAGTTTCTCCAATCGATGCAGTAGTTTCTTGTATTTGAACGCAAACTGTTCCACTGACTCGCCACGCTCTTGTTGAATGGCGCTTAACTCGGCTGCTAATCGGCGGCACTTGTCTTCTTTCGATTCACCGAATTCTGCACGTAATCGTTCGATGCAAATGTTAAGTTGGTCTTCTACCGCTTTATCTGCGTAGCCCTCTGTGGTTTTAGCTATTGACAACACAGATCTCGGCCAGTCGCCAACACACTGTTGTTCAAGAAGGGAGAAACGTGTTCTGGCGGGAAGATGTGAGGTTTGTTGATTGAACCGCTCGAGAAATTCCGAGATATTGTCTTGTACCACACTATCTCGACGAAACGAAGGAAGCTGGATGGAAGGCATACGAAGACCTTGTGTATTTTCGTGTTGAACTGGTGCTGGAACGGCCGCGGCCATGTTGCCGACTGTTTGGTTTACTTGAGTTACATTTGTTGTTAAGTCTTTCACAACGCTGACAAGTCCAGCCACGATGCCTTGCAATTCTTCAATTGTAGCTGGCATGATGAGTCCGACGAAATTTTGGGTTCTCCACCACTTGTAGACGGATTTGCGGGGGAATGAAGAGTGACCACAGTGGAATGAACTAACACAACTTTATAACTGTAAACTGTAAACAAGGTAAACGCTGACAAGACTGACAATCTCGATCTCCCCAACTTCGATTCCTTCCCCTCTCGCTCCATGTGCTCTTGTCACGTGACTATTTGAATCCCATAATTCCACTACATGCGGGGGGGGGGGGGGCGTGGTACTGCTTGCTTGGTAATCCTTTGGTTTTCTTTTTCTTTTTTCAGGCAAGTGAAGAACATAATTCATTGCAACGGTGTCAGTTTCAATCTTAAAAGTTGTAATTAAACTCTAATGACAGATCTCAATGATCACGCAAATGTTCTCGGCACATTTCATTACAGTGATAACCTTTCTAATTCAACGTGTTTTTTGGCGGTTTGTTGCCTAATGAAATTCACATTTCCTGTAAATACTGAGTTTAAGGATACATGCACAACATCATCTAGAAAAAGGAGGTCAAACAAGGTATTTCGTTCTAGACAGAAACTTATTCATTACTTCTACTATCAAGGGTTCATAGAAGGTATAAAGCCTTCTTCCTGGCATAACGAAGGTTCTTGCATTTCCCGGCAATACTGGCAGTGCAATTATTCCACAGTTTCGCCCGCTCTTCACTAGTCAGTGACGACCCAAAAACTCGCAAAACTTCATTTTAATTGCAAGTGTAATTTGTGGGTCAAGTTGTTTGTTGGTATCCCTTCCATGCCCTAAAGCTTCTCCGCTAAGGCAAGTGTGGATTTGTTTGGTTGACTATACGTCTGCAGGCGTTGATATTCTTCAATTCCTAGCGTCACTCCGAGCATTCCACCAATTTGTACTAAAACAGAAAGAAACAGAAAATGCACTTTAGTATCAATAAAAGTGTATGCCTTGTGCAAGAATTCTTGTTCTGAGTCATTGTTCTGTAGTTGGAAGGACAGTTTAGTTCACTTGCATTGCACGCTGGTGGTATAGGAACTCTATCCTATTCTTTAGTTTTGGATGGCCAGAGTGGGAAATAAATTATAATCTCCTAGATACAAGACATTTGTCTGAGGTATTCCCTTGCTTTTCATTGCATTCAATTTTTGACCTCTGGAACCGGCTTGTATGGAATTGCGTGTATTACAGTAAAAATTAACAAAACTCACCTCTGTCGGAGCCTTGTTCTAGGATAGGGGATCCTGAAACGTTTATCTGTTCCACGGGCGGTGGCAGTGTCCGTGCTGCAGGTGGTGGCTGTGAAACACTCCTGTGAGAACCCTCCAGACCTTGCACCGCCAACTTTATCTCTGCAATGTCATTGGTCTAGCTGTATCTGGATTTTTTCGTTGATTGACTGAACCGATTCACTCAGGGTTTCTACCAAACTAACCTACAATAAAAAGAAATCCGTTTAAAATGACAAACTAAGAATCTTCCACTAGTATTATCAAAAACGCATCACATACGCAGGTATGGTGAAATCAAATGCACTAAGGGACGCCCCTGTTTGCAGGTCTACTTAAAATCGAAGTCACCAAAAAAGTCAATAATTTTCTAGTACATGTATTAGGATAGAAAACTATTCTTCTCTTTTACTAAAAAAAAAATGGTTTGTAGAAAAGTACATGTTACTCACTAGTCTCGTATACTCTCTCCTGATAATGCAGATGTCGTGGCTGGTGCCTGCACTGGGAGATCGAATCGTGATAACTGGACTACATGTAAAGTTCAACTGATGGCGAGGAGTGCGAGGCTTTGGTGATTCTACCGGACTGCTGTTAAGGATTTCTGGCGAACTCCGTTGTTCTTCCACCAGATGTGGAACCACCGTGGCTGGCTTTGGTGATGCTGCTGAGTGGGTATCTTCGCGTGGCATCTGGTCAGCTTGAACTGATGGCGACCTCGGTGTGTCTGGAACGTGTTCAATATCCTGAACATTAGGACGGTCCTCTCTTGTCTTAGCTGTCGTACATATTATCTACAAAGCAACATGGTGGACAAGCAAATTTACCAAGGCAGGTAGTTTGAAACTATGACTAAACTTTTAAGATGTCCGAAATTCAGAGTCCGTAATATGACAGTATAAGACCTTAAGGTCCGGGAAAAAAATCATCATTGGCTGCATTGGTCTTAAAATCTATAACCAAAAGAAGTTACCCTACCTTGCCACGCATCTTTTCTTTTCCTTTCTTTGCCTTTTTGGGGCTACCTTGTCCCTTTTTGGTAGTCTTCTTGCGTTTCGGAGCCTAACAAAAATAAAACGCTATGTTTGTAAGTGACATGGAAACAATATCATGACCAGCTGTACAATTTGGTTGTGTTTTCAAAGAGTGTTCCCTTCTCCATCCAATTTTTAAAAAGATAAATAGATGTTGTGTGGGAAAAATTCAAAATCGAATGACATGGTGCTCAACACAGCTACTTAAAATTTGTTCTTCACTAAGAGCAAAGGCTAAACTACAGAAAACTAACCCAATTCACTTTAACAGCTTCCACCTGTTGTTCGGTTTCATTGTCTTCGTCTTCGTCTTCGGGGACCAAATGCTTGTTTTCTGGTTTCTGAATCCATTCGTAAAGAAAACTGTTGCACTTTGATGGGTCATCTAAAAGAAAGACAAACTCTAATTACATCCTGGTTTAACAAAATCGTGCGCTAAATAAATTCTAAACTAAATATTTTGTCTTTTACTCTTAATTGCGAAAATGTAGACTACACTGCACCTGCAGTCTCTCTTTCTGCTTAGGAACAGTCGAGAAAACCGAACAAGCAAGAGAGCGCGAAATTTCCGCCGATCTTCGTGCTTGGTGGCTTGTTCGTTTCTCTAGACTATCCCTGAGCGGAAAGAGAGACTGCTCTTAGTCTAGCAAAAATGTAATTGGATTTAGACAGCTTTTACATTTTTACGAAGCAGGTCCCGATAACTTTTCGGGCCCGCAGCTATATTTTAAGGTTAAAATCTTTTGAACGGTGGTGTAGTTTTTAGCCCCCATCTAAGCCCGATTCGTTTAATCAACTTAGAATTTGATAACTAAGCTGTCAAAACTAACAAATTTTAAGTCTTTAATGTAAACACTGACACACAAAATAGCTTTCTGGGCCCGAAAAGTCATCCAGACGTTTGAGAAACAGACCCCAGGTCTAACATGTACTTAGTTAAAAGGAGCTACGTCATGAACTTCGCATTTTGAAGAAAAAAGCCATTTTTTTCAGGTTTGAACATAGTTTATTTTCGTTTTATTAGTATCAGAAAAATGCCTTAAAATGTCATAAAATAGCTCCTTTGAGAAATCGGTCACCTATATTATTCCCGATATTTCATAACATTTAATGTTTTAGAAAAAAAAGTGGTACTTACCATCCAAAAACAAAATCCTTGCTTCAATTACACCCAAAGCTCCCCACATCACTTTCACAGTGTTTCCAGCAACACTCTCAGTCGGGGTTGCCAAGATCTTAGCAGTGTCCATAACGCCGACAGTTTTGTCTTCGGGTAAGTAAAGAGATGCACGCTGATAGCATCTAGTGGTTGCTCGTGAAGCCATGGTCGAATGAATTGACAGAATACCTCTACTGAACTTCCAAGTACTCAAATCGGATTGAAGGCAAGACGTTAACTGAGTTCTTCTTATAGTGCAAAGTCTTGGTGGAAACAATAGATGCTAGACAGTGTCCCATGGGCCACCCTCTCCATTCAGGGTTCTACACAATGATGTGTGAATAAATCTTAATGAACTGAGGCGTGACTTTTTCTTAAAAAAAAAAACGGAATTGCTCTTGAATAATCTCTTTCCTAAACTGAAAACTACCAAGAAACTATAAGAACTGTTTTCAATCGAATTCTTACAATCATTGTATAAGATATAATTTTCAAAGATATAATTTTCATCGCAGAGCGCGCGCACTTTTGTGTGTGTATATTTTTTAATCGATCGCGTGGCACTGTTAAAACAATTTTATTCCTGGAAACTTAGGTAATTGTTGCTGTACTTTTTTTACTGAAAGTTCTACAATAAAGAAACTCGGCCGTGCCTTGCGCCAAAAAGCGGCGTATTGCATCTTGTTGCGGCCCTTTAGGGCAAAGAAGTTCTTGGGGTCTTGGTGGAAACAATAGATGCTAGCCAGTGTCCCAGGGGCCACCCCCTCCATTCAGGGTTCTACACAATGATGTGTAAATAAATTATAATGAACTGAGTTGTGACTTTTTTTGTTAAAAAAAACCGGCCTTGCTCTTGAATAAATCTCTTTCCTAATTGAAAACTGTCACGAAACTATAAAAACTGTTCTCAACCGAAATCTTACAATCATTTAAAAAAAAAATATAAGTATGGTAACTTTTCTAGTTATCGTAGAGCGCGTGCACTTTTTCAATGGAGCGTTTGGCACTTTAATGAAGAACGAGGATTTCTCTTGACCAAAAAAACTAGCAAAAAAACCTTTCTGTTAAATTAATCTCTCTCCTAAAACTGAAATTAGATTTCTCATTGATGTAGGTCAAAATGGGAAATGTCCGGAGCTGAATTCGTCATGACTTATGTATTTGTTGCTGTAATATTTTTTACCATAAGTTCGACAAAAAAAAGAAACTCGACCGTGTTTTGCGCCAAAAAGCGGCGTATTGCGTCTTGTTTTGGGCCTTTAGCGCAAAGAAGTTCTTGCGGTCTTGGTGGAAACAATAGATGCTAGCCAGTGTCCCAGGGGCCACACCCTCCATTCAGGGTTCTACACAATAATGTGTGAATAAATCTTAATTAACTAAGTTGTGACTTTCTTCTTAAAAAAAAACCGACATTGCTCTTGACTAAATCTCTTTCCTAAACTGAAAACTACCAAGAAACTATAAGAACTGTTTTAAACCGAATTCTTAAATTCATTGTGTAAAATATAGTTTTCGAAGAGCGCGCGCACTGTTGTGTTTGTTTTCATCCGAGCGCGTGGATTTTTTCTCAACTAAAAAACTTGCAATAGACCTTTTTCTTCTGGTGAATAAATCTCTCTCCTAAAAACTGAAATTGTGAAATTACAAGACCACGAATCCCAGATTTCTCATGAATGGTAAGATTTTATTTTTGCTGCACAGAGGACCAAAAACTTCGGTAATTGTCAACTGTCATTCGTGAAAGGGCGATAAATCTACCTAAACAACCTTTATTTGATGATAACAGGAAGTGTAGTCCGGGTTATTGTTCTTATATTTGTTTAAAGTCGAATCCTTATTCCTAATCAAACCTAAGAAATCAAATCAAACAAGGTATTCCCCAGTTGCGGATTGAAACTCGAATAAACGATCGCAGAAACCCGGTGGAAGACCGCAACATAAGAGGGGCCCTCACAACTATATGATATCTTTCTCTTTTAGAAAGCCTGAGGCGACTACACGAAACCCCCTGTTCTTCGTTCGTCTCGTAACCCGTTGTAATATTGGTCATGACTTTTATTAGATTTGTTGGCTCCTAAAGGAGCCGTTTGTTGTGTTACCTGTTGCTAAAGAGAATATTCGATTTCTCACATATTCACCATACATGTTTGATGCTTAGATCTGACGTTAAAACAAAGTGTCTTTATTTATATTCAGCTAAAGTTTTTGGTTACCAAGGTAACAACCCTGAAGCAAACCGATGAGCCTGGAGTCTAGCGAGCAAAATAAAAATGGCGAATCCGAGCTCTTACTATAAACCTGTATATTCTTGAACCTTTTCGTCGAAATAATTTCTCGTGAGATCAGCAGTGTTCATCATCGATTCTGTTTCAAAAGTTATGAAATTACAAGAGCACGAATCCCAAATTTCTGATATAAATGGAGGTCAACATGGTAGATGGCCGCAACCGAATTCAAAATCGAAAGTCTTGAAGAAGACCTTTTCTTTTCAATGTTCCACATGAGGTAAGGAGGAAAACTTCAACATCTACTCTAATTTTATTCCTCGAAACTTAAGTATTTGTTGCTGTAATATTTGTTTACCGTAAGTTATACAAAAACGAAACTCGACCGTGTCTTGCGCTAAAAAGCGGCGTATTGCGTCGTTTTGCGGGCCTTCTTTTTACCATCTCCGCATTGTATGAAGTTAGCGCAAAGAAGCGCAAAGAAGTTCTTGCGGTCCGGACGTCATACCACAAAAAAGTTCTTGCGGTTTTAACTTCTAACCGCAAGTAGCCGCAAGAAGTTGTCTGCTTGCGAACGCAAAGAGAAGTTCTTGCGCGTGCATTATTTTTGGGCTGTACTGTAGGCTTCAAGCTTTTTTGGAAAGTTGTGAAAAACTTTCCACAGCTGTGTGTTCTCAGTCTCCACATCCTTAATCACTTCTACTTCCTCGTTGTTGTCCGTGCAGGCAAGAGCTAACCTATGTCATACACAGCAAACTGCCACCAGGCTTATGACATCCTTCTTCAGTAATGCTGCTAGACCTCTTGTTTTGCCAGTCATCACACTTGCCCTGTCAGTTGCCAGGCCTCTTAGGTTCTTCAAGGGAATCTTCCTAGCTTAAGGGTGGTCAGTGATAACACCATGTAATATTGCATCATCACTTGCAGATTTTTCCAGAACATTGGTTGTAAATAAGAACTTGCTCTCAATTCTCCACATCAAAGATCTGCACAAAAGCAAGCATCTGCTCTTCATTGCTGATATCTGACACGTCATCTACCGACTGCTCTTGAAGTTTCTTGCAAATGTGAACACGTACTGTATTTCCAATTGTTAGAAATATTTCTCTGAGTGATCCACGAGATCTATGAGTAAATACTTTAGCTCTTCAAGACCTAACAGCTCCATCAGCTTGAGGAGGTATGTTATCTTCCTGTTGGGTATGGACTCCTTAGCCAGCCAGGACATTGCGTGGAAAGCTTCTTGAAGAACTAAAACCTTGGTACTCTCCTTTTCATCCACCTGTTTTTGAAAGTGGGAAACTCGATTCAACAGCTCATTCTTCATTGTTGTTTGGTGTTTTGCACAGCTCATGTGTTCTGTGACTGCATTCAACTTGAGCATTGTGGATGGATCACTGGAGAATGTCTTGCTTGTTTTGGGCCGGTTTGCAAACAAAAGCTTGTCTCTCTCCTGAATAACCACTCGTGCTGAAAACGATGTTTCCTTTCGGTCAATCCAACTCTTCTTTTGAAATTCCATTGCGGCCTGTGCTTCTACATTTATAGAAGTTATGCATCGTAGTATTTGTGCTGGTGAAAAGAAATTTTTGATGATTCTGTTAGTATCGTTTTCTGATAGTTGTGGAGCACTAGAAGTAGGCATCGTTGTCTTCTCACTGGCAAGAGCACGGCTACTTGAGACTGGTCCACCTAGGAGTTGAGATCCCAGTTCCTGAGTAGTGGATACAGTGGCATATGACGGCTGGTGCGACGGTTTATCACTTTCTCTTGGGATAACTTCCACCTTTAAAAAACGTGAGTAGTCCGGTTTAAAGTAAATCACAATTTCATTTTAAAACTGAATTGCTGCCGCAAATTTTTACCATCCAATGTGGCTGAGGAAAGAAAGGATCTAAAAGGCGCAGTGGTGCACAAGCGTTTGTTTCAGTTAATTCCGTAAAACTAATTTGCGCAATATAAATGAATGGCAAACCCTGCAAAAGGATTTACTGAACAAATTGTAAAATTAAACGAGACTTACCTTAGGTCGATGTTTGATTGGAATTCTTCCTCGTCATCAGTGAGGAATGAAGGAGTTACATGAGAAGCATGTGCATGCTTATCAAGTACTGATGACAGTGCACACCTGGCGGTATTAATAGCGCTATATCCCAGACCTTTCTCATAAAGGGATGCCAGAAAATCAATGCCATTTTCGGTACTAGCAGTAAATTTGTTAATGTTCCTAGATTTACAAAACACCTCCCATCGTGAGAGGTATAGTTTACTAGTGCTAGCACGACAAGAGGCCATAATGATTTCTTTGGCAGTTGCGGAGATCTCTTTATTGTTCAAGTGATTCCTGATAAGTGGCAAACGAGGAGGATCAGTTTCTTGTGGAGCAGGTGTAGCGCAGATGGTTGGTTGGGCAAATGGAGTAGCATTTTGCTTGCTTTCAACACTATAGTTTCCTGCACTGTCATGTTCATTGCTTTGGGAAACCAAACCTGCATTGGCCAGTTTGGTAGCACACATACTCCCATGGCTTTGTCCTCCAGAATTTTCTTTAGCACAGCTGGCGTAACACTAAATGGGGAAAAAGCATAGAACTTTAGTGTTGCCCAGTTGATGGTGAATGCATCAATGGCTGTCGAATCTGGGTCAGGCCTATACGCCACATAATGAGGAAATTGTTTGTTTAACCTCGAAAGAACAGGTCGGTATCCGGTGCAAATTTCAATGTTTGCAGGGATTGAGCATCCATTTGGTTTCGGTCTGATTGTTTCTGGATTCCAGATCAGCTTCTATATTAGCTTTCCCAGCAATGTGGCCTGCAGTAACCCAGAGATTGCATGCAATACACCAATCCCAAATT
Source organism: Siderastrea radians (assembly GCA_964017195.1). NCBI lineage: Eukaryota > Metazoa > Cnidaria > Anthozoa > Scleractinia > Rhizangiidae > Siderastrea > Siderastrea radians. Next base: position 24,728,985 of record OZ024895.1, read on the forward strand.
TCTTTGCATAGTTTGTTTAATTGCTCGGAATGGCTTGTGCCAAAACCACAGTGGTGTTATCTATCTTCAAGCTAATATGCCTGTCGGTGGCGAGTTGCAAAATGCTTTTGGGTCTAGAATCACTGCTAAGAGTTCGAGATACTTTATGTGATGACGCCTTTTCATGAGATGTAGCTCTGCTAGTGCAGGTTTTAGGGGTTTGGTGAATTTTCTAGGCCCACATGAAAGGCCGTTGGGTAGGCATGTGAACTGATAATGGTGACCCTTCATAAAAGGCATATTTGCTGTCCGATTTTGCAATTGACAGAGAATAGTACGCGTCTTTCAGGTCAATTGACGCCATGAAACAATCTTTTCCAGCTAGTTTAATGATGATGTAGAGGGTGTCCATTTTAAAATGGATTTTGTTAACATAAATTTTTTACTGCACAAAAATACATCAGAAATTATCTATCCATTACTGTGCCCAGTAGGCTCAATTACACTTTTCAAGAGAAGCTTTCCCACTTCTAGATCGATAACAGGTTCCTCGCTGGTGGGTCTCTTACATGTGGGTAGAAGTTGTTGGCAGGGTGTTTCATCAAAATCAATTCTCAGTCCCATTACAATGGAGAGAATTTCGTTCTCAGAAGTTTTTTTCCTCTACACTGCTAAGGAATGCGCTATGCATTGGGCCACAAAGGTTTTGCAATGATTGGTTAGGTGTATCTTTAATTGACTCTATGAATGGTGGAAAATTACTTACCGCTAACTTGATTTTTTCTAGTGAGGCAATTTCTTGTCTGTGTTGTTCCTCTCGTGATACGGTTTCTTTTTCCTGGTTGAGTGGTGGCCTTTCCCTAAAAAAGGCTGCTTTTGTCCACCCTTGTGGTGTTTACCCAGCCCCCCCTTTGACCAAGAGCTGTCTCGCCAGAAACCTCTGTTGTGGTCATACTGTTTACTGGATAGGCCGGTGACCGTTTTGCCGATGCGACTCGTCCCTTTTGCATCATAATTTTGTTTCGGCAGATCGTCACCAAATAAAAGATTGGGGGTTGTAGACATGTTATTCGTGCATATCATGTGAAATGCTTTCCTTAAAGAAGGCTTCAGCTGTCCATGCCTTAAGCCAGCAGAGCCTAACCTATTATGCCAGTGGGCTTCCGGGACGAAACATCCACTTGGACTTGCAAGTGTATGTGGCGCAATCTAGGTGCAAATCTTGACGAGCAAAATGCCGAGAGAACAGCGGGAACTCTACAATCAAGGCAGCTTGTCTACCAATCAGTTGACAGAGACTGTGTGGTAAGAGAACTATTTTACAAGGAGAACCCCAAAGGAGGAAGAAGCTGTCAACCCAATTGTTACTGACGTGCTGAACAGTGACGTTTTTGAGAAGACACCTAGTCGAGAGGGGTATGCATCCTTTCCAAAGTTTGAAAGAAATATCTTGCGTGGTGTTGACTACAGAGGTTTGCACAAGTGGTTAAGGGAACTTATTGACCTGTGGGGCTCAATGTACCAACAGGAGAGATCAACAAAAAAAAACCCTCAAAAAAGCGACCAAATATTCCCCCTCCCCTAGTCTAAAACAGTGTGTCGTGAAAAATAACAGCCAGTTATTTACTTATAAGAAACCAACTTAGCCCATGGTTTAAGACAAAAATATCATTAATAGACCTCTGCATCTATTAGATAATTTTCTTAAGTCTATGCGATATTATGCCTCTTTGATACCACATACAGCCAGCAGTGTCTTATTCCTTGGATGGGTAAAATTGAACAAAAGGTTTAAACACTTGTAGATATCAGAAAACAGGTATTTGTCCTTCGTACTCTCAAAACATATTTGTGGGAGAAATTTTCCAGTAGTTTTTTTTCTTGGAAACAACTATCAGTATCTTTCAGTATGAAATAATTCCAGCCATAAACACTCGGGATTTGTTGCTTATATTTCCTGTAAAGATTTACATCACACTGTAACAATATGTCATGGCATTTCTTACTGCCAAATTGAAAACAAAGTCCTATACACGTCTTTGCATTTCTGTATTATATTTACAAAAATAATTTGTGAGGCATCTGAAATTTCCTACATATGAGGAAATGTGTTTACACATCACACTTTTGTTTTGCAGTTAACAGAGAAAATATGGTTACGAACGTACATAGTTGTATTTACATTCACATAGTTATATTTACAAATATACATAGTTATTACCAAAAAGTACGAATGGGATGTACTCCCTACTGTCTATTTAAATAGCTGTAAATAGTACGAACACTTCAAAAAATAATTGACTTCTGTTTACATTGATTAAATTGTTCTACATTAAAAAAATAAACAATAATCATGAATTTAGTAGACGACAACATTATGAACACCACATCAACATGATGGAAATTTAGTCGTAATTTTTCATGGCATGAGCAAGGCTTTTTCTCTCATGGATACATTCCAGGCATTGCTAATCACAGCACTCTAGTTCCTTCAGTTCAGTGTCACTGACACTTTCCATACCTAACCATGAAAATCAAACCGTTTCGTGGCATCCACTCCAGCAGCTGAAAGTAGTGCTTTTGAATGTAGGTTGAGAAATGCTAAGGATTCCTCGAAGTTTGGGATGTTGATGAACACTTCTTGAATGACTTCCAAGACTCTCAGTGCATTCGAAGTTGAAAACACAGGGAAACAGGTGACCAAGTCTTGAATATTGAAGATGGACTCTCAGTTTCTAGTGACATCCTCTGTCAGCTACATAGAGAAACCATGACTTGAGCTTTTATCAATGGCAAGCCCTTTACCTCTCATGTCATGCAAAACTTCAGAAAAGGCCTCCTTCAATGTTTCTCTGTCCTGGGGTTTGACCTGCCTCTGGGTTACATTGGTATCAACATTGTCCTTCACTGCTGGGTCAACAGCCTCAAATGGGAAAACAGCTACACCACAACCCTCGCCAGCACATGTGCAAATTGTTAAACAGAATGAACAACAGTCATGGAGAGGGTCAAGTGGTTTAATTGTAGCGTCCATCATTTTATAGGCAGCAACACGAAAGCAGCCTTTAGCATGGACAAAGTCCTCAATTTGTTGTCCATGAAAGATGACAATGACATGTGACTGCGTACCATCTCGTCCAGCCCTTCCTGCCTTTTGATGCTGTTCAAAAATTGACCGTGCTGGCCCCCAGTTAACAATGTAACGAACATCAGGAAAATTTACTCCCATACAGAATGCTGTTGTCGCAACAATGACACGTTTGAAGCAGGATACTCAGGGAAAAACACTTGCTTCCCAAGTTGAGATATCAAATACTGAGTTTACAATGATAGCTATTTCATTAATGGTGTTGCAAAACACAATTTTCTTTGGGCAATTGATCCCCTTTTCTGTCAGTAGGTGAACAAGCCAGTTCAACTCTAACAGCTGCATGTTTTACTTTCTTAACCAAAAACTGTAGGTTTGATCGGTTTGGACTCGCATAATTAACACTCACATCTTTGGCGAGATTCAGGACCTTCTTAATTGTTTCCTGTGTTGTCGGGTCTGCCGTCCCAGTAAGTGCACCAACAGGAGTACCTTGAAACAGATTATTTATTTATTTATTTATTTAAAGGAATTGAAATGTTAGATTCCATAGCGAAAAAACAGAAATGGACAACACGTTTTAGTGTGGCAGCCATTGGGCATTCATTTTACTCGAGAAGTGAATAAACACTAGAAAGGTGATTCACCATGATTATGACTATTGCTTTTAAAGTGCTTTCACTAGGATTTCCATACCATTCAACATCATCTCGTTTAAATGGAAATATACAAATCATCATTAACTGACTAATTTTTAAAAGACACTGCACAACACATAACAGAAAACACACTGCATTGTTGGAAAACCTCCCTTGTTGGTGGAAAAATCACACAAGCCTTTACAAACACGAAATCCAGAAGTTAAAAATCATAGTATAAATAAAAGTAATAGGGAAAATTAAAATGAGACATTGGGCTAAATTATAGAGTACAGGGCCACTCATTTGCATGCCACTGAATCACAGTACTCAACAGAGTGTTGTAATATGCCGCGTTCTACGAGTTAACACTCAAAAAGTGTCAATAATTTTCGCTCATCACAAAACAAACTTCTCTTCAAAAAAGCTTCCAAAACATCACCTAAGGTTTAAAGTTTGATACAAGTTTGAGCTTACCTTGTTTACAAAATGGATGAAGTTGGCCAAGTTTACCAAATGATTCCCTGAAAGTAATCTTAACTCCCTTCTTCAGAGACCTGATTCGAGAAGACTGAACAAGCATAAGCTTAAGCTTATAATTCTCATCACGTCTGCAATACGTTCGCATAAAAAGTATGATATCGTTTGACATAAAACAAGCCTTTGTCTGGTCCAAGTTTTCACAGTGTGCGATTCGTCCACACAGATGTGTGTTTGTACAAATGCTGGTGAACAGGGGAATCGCTCTTCTTTAAGGAAGAAGCAAACGGCTTTGACAGAATCTCCTCGGTGGATGCAAAGATAAGTTGATATTCAGCATTGTCAATATCTTCCAAGGGGGAATTTACTAGTGATGCTGCTGTCAACCCCATTGAAGCCGCTTCTGCCAACTGATCTTAAACAATACTTTTCAGCGGACACACAACAACCATGCGAGAAGTTTTGCCCGTCAAAATTTCTTTGAAACAAACTAGTAACTGAAATGTCAGGCTTTTTCCAAAGCCAGCTAGAAGTACTGCTAGCAGATTAGCGTTTGTTTGCTCTGGACATAATTCACGCAACATTCTCAACTGAGATAACCACAGAAGAGCTTTCTCGAGAGCGGAATCGAAAGTTTACTTTGAGGCTGCTATTTTACTTTTGAGTAAATTGCCTTCCCGCATGTGCGAACGTAAGGAATCTATCCTTTGACAGTTGATTGGCAGGCATCAATCCACTTGCACCACACCACACCAATCAGAAACTCTGTTTGCCCACAAACGGAGTTTCCCAAAAGAACAATGACTGCGGGCAGGTGTATTTTTGTTCTCCCCTTCACTCCCTCCTTCTTTTCCTTTCAGACTAATCCCTTCCATTTGGTTGGTCTTTCTACTCTCCCTAATCTTCCTCTTCTTTTTAAATCCAAGATGGCGGCTATAGCGTTCCCTCACCCCAAACATATGCCTGCATTGCAAGCTAGTGATTAGATCATACGTGTTTCAGTCAGCAAGGAGGGATTCTTGTGTCAAAGTTTACCATTTTATACTCTTATGGTTTATCGTTCACAAAGTTTAAAAGTAGGAATAAAAATTGAAAACATTAAAAATAAAAACTTATAAAGAGCTGCAAAAATGGAATGAACATTTCATTAATTACTTGCCTGCCATTGTGTCTATTGTAGCAGATAAACTTGACGACTTTCTTGTTTGTTTACACAACAATTTTCCTGCAAGTGTTTCCTCTCTTAGTATATCTTTAAGGTTAAGTTGGTCTAAAGTTCGTATTCTTCGTTTTTGTATATCAGTATTAGTCTAAGTAGTTTAATATTTTTTATAACTTACATTTGTCAAAAAACCCACACCTGGAGTGAGTGGAAGTCTGCACGCGGTCTACGCCAAGCCAGATCCAATAATGAATGAATTTAGCAAAATCTAAAGCTGAAGTCATCTGAAAGCAATTCAGAAGAACGCTGCATTCAACAGAAAGAAAATGAAAAATAAAACTAAAGGCAATGGGGACATCACGCCGAATTTCATCGAAACAAATCTATTAGTGCATCAAAATATTTATGAGATAACCAGTGGACCAGAACTTTTGTCTAGGCTAAATTTAATTGTCGTCTCGGGCTTTGCACGGATACTTCTTTCACCTGAAATACAAAAGACATAAAGCAACGAGTGTTTGTTAAGACTTAACCTTGGTCGTGGCCTTGCTCATTCTAGTCTTGATTTTCACTAATCTTCTTCCTTTTAACAAAATTAAAATCAAGTTAAGTCCTACGTCGTTTCCCTCCGTTGCCACCAGTCGCCATGCCTTTTTCTTCACTACGTGAGCACTTGTGTAATGTTGTTTTTTGGTTCGAAGCAGTGATCTTCCACTATCTTACACGATAAATTTCTAATGCCATCAATCATGCAACGCTCAAATTTTATTGACTTTAAAGCAAGATATTTGTTTATTCCTTTCATTTGTTGTCTATTTAACTGAACAGTTTTATTTCCCTCAAGTGTCGTGCTTCCATGCTGAAAATTGAGCTACAAGCATTCGAAGTAGCTGATGAGTTTTTCAGAGTAGACGGTGAAATGTGCCGGTTGCCGGCTTATTTTGGCAACTCGGAGGAAGAGTTGACCCGTCCTGTACTACTGGCTGAGTCACTCCTGCTTTCTCTCTTCCTTAAGCTATGTGGCATTTTCCCTCACTGCTTGTTGAGTGGCTATAAAGGCTTACCAGGGACAGCTAGGGCACCAGGTAGTTTTCTGAATTTTCAAAACCAATCAAAATATTGTTTTCTTATAGTTTTTGGTCCGTAATTTTGTGAAATGTTATTATTTTTTTTAGAGGTTATTTTCCCTTTGCCCAAACCAGTGCTTTCAATAAGCACCAACAGCCGACGAAAAGCGTTGGCTATTTTGCTCAGAAAAGTCGGCTACTTTTTACCCTAACCTGAAGCAATTAAGGAAAGATTGTTTCAAACCCGTTGTTGATACAGGCAGTTACTCTATTCAAACCAGCTGCCTACTTCAAATTTTACTGAAAGCCCTGCCAAACAATTGCTCAAACATGTGGAAATCTACCGGAAGTCAGGCAGCAACCATTTTTTACTTTTCTTACTAAGGAAGTATGCCATCCAGTGGTAGTTGCATGTTACCATAGTGTGGCGTTTTTCCCTGATTCTTGCTTGTCATTAAAAAGAATGCCTATATTATAAAATAAAAATGATAGCTGAAAATAATTGTACTTTACTTTTTTGTCATAACATAGGTGACAACAACAATCTTTATTTAAAAGTAAATAAATTACAGCGAGAGAAATGCATGCCCTCTGCAGGTAGCATATGTGCTATTTTTGGGCGGTAAGTAAAGATATATAGTGAACAAAAAATACATGTAGCAACAGAAGAAACAGAATGTTAATTTTAATGTCCAATTGCGATATTACACAGTTATATTTCACGTATTACACAGCAATACTTCATGTTCGAAAAAACTGTCAAATCTATACTGATATGAATACGTAATGTGAATAATGTTCCCGCCACTCGTGAGTCCCGGATAAGCATCCAGGCCCTCGCATACAGTCACGCCATTACATCTCTCCCCCATTTTCACTAGAGTTTGTGGTGTAATAATCAACGTGCAATGGTGCAATAATCTATGTGGTGCTAATAACAAATAAAGTCCTTGTACTTAGTGTTCTTTATCCTTTTAGTGTCCAGTGTTTCCGTGGACACAGTGCTAATCACAAATAAAGTCTTTATATCTAGTGTTTTTTGTAGACGTTATTTTCCTTCTGGGCCTGTCACAGTCACAGGACGCAGGTCCTTGTTCTGTGTCAGGGTCTGATCTGGGCTGCTCTGCTCTCTGCCTACTTTCATCTTCGCCCGTGTCGCCGTCTGCTCTGGACTGCTCTTCACTGGTGTCGCCGTCTGCTCTGGACTGCTCTGGACCTTGCAGAGATTCATCTGAATTATCCGCTGGCACAGCATCCGGGTCAAATGTGTCTTCATTATCAGAGTCATCACACGGAAGTGATTCCTTACACCCGTTTTTAAGCAGCTTCCAGTCCGCATAATTCCTGGTGTGAATCTTCAGATTGTTCTTAGCAGTGATCATATCTCCCTTGATACCAATGACTACCATAGGAACCGGGTCATATGGAGGTGTTAGGCTGTTCTTTCGTTCTTGCTTGCGCAATACCGTATCCCCCACTTTGATTTTCATCACGGCCGTGTGTCTTCTTTTATCAGCGTATTTCTTCATTTTCTCTTTTTGCTCTCTGTTGCGACTACGGATCATAGTGTCGTTCTGATGTTTAGGTTGTCTGTTAACTTCTGATAATTTTTCCATGTAGTTCCCTTCCGAACATGAGATTGTTCGGGCTGACTCTGGTAGTTGCATGTTTGGTTGCTCTGTATACTCTGACTCCTCTGCGCACTTCATCCCGCACCGGTTTGCCTTCCAATGCGGCGATCCGTGCGGTCTTCTTTATTCTCTGCATAAACCTCTCCACGTCACCATTGGCTTCTGCCCACCCGGGTGTTACTTTCCGGTGCTTGGACCCCTCCTCTTTTGCGTATTCTTCAAACTTATGGCCGTTGAAGGGCGGTCCATTATCCGATTTGATCTCTTTCGGCACTCCGTATGTGTCGAACACCCTCCTGAATACCGGGATGGTTGCCTTTTCGCTTGTGGATGCCACGAATTCAACTACTGGGTATCTGGCGTATTGACAATAGAATACTAGGGTGAGGTCTCCATTAGCCATTGGTCCGCAAAAGTCCACGCTGAGCTTGTCCCATGGTCCGTCTGGTAACTCTGTCATCTTGAGTGGTTCGCGATGTGTTTCTGGGGTGTTAGATTGGCAAGCGATGCAAGTGGATACAAACTTGACACACTGGGAGTCCATTCCAGGGAACCATACATGTGCCGTCAAGAGCTGCTTTGTCCGTACTTGCCCTTGATGCCCCTCGTGCGCAATCTCAATCATCTTCTGTCTGAGTTTTGCCGGCACGACAATTCTGTCCCCTCTCAATATGATCCCGTCTACTGTTGTGAGTTCATGGAAAACGTGCTTGTATTCCTGAATGCTGGTTACCTTTGTGTCTATCCAGCCCTGGTGTATGCATCTCTTTAATGCTTGAAGTGCAGGATCCTCGTCAGTAGATTCCTTTACTTGTTCTTTGGTGACAGCTTTAGGCGTGTCGCACGATACGATATAATTTACATAGTGTCGTACCTCCTTAGTCATTCTTAGTTTAAACTTGGAGCACTTGTGAAGTGGCATAGGGTGTCGTGAGGTGTAATCAGATATATTTTCTTTTCCGGGACGATACTCGACCACAAAATCATAATCCATCATACGGTTAACGATCCTTTGAACCCGGATTGAGGTTGTGTGGGTGGGCTTGTTGAACACACTTTCTAGAGGTTTGTGGTCCGTCACAATCTTGAAGGGTATTCCGTACAGGAACAGGTGAAATTTCTTGCAACCAAAATCAGCTGCCAAGGCTTCTAGTTCAATCTGGCTGTACCGTTTTTCCGGGTCTGTGAGGCTTCGACTAGCATACTGCACCACTTGCTAACATTGCTCTCCTGTTTTCCTCTGCGTGAGAGTTGCAGCCAATCCCATAGGGCACCCGTCGATGTGTAGCTCGTGTTCTGCTTGGGGATCGAAGTATGCTTGAACTGTGTCGCTGCTGAGCATGCTCCTGGGTTCTTCAAATGCTACAGAGTGTTCCTGCTTCCATTTGAATTTTCCGTTTGCAAACTGCTTTCTGATCCTGGCTGGCTTCCATGAATCGTGAACTATATCTGACTGTGCAAAGGAACGAGTTAAGTTCCGCTGCATTCCTGGGGCGCCCCACAGATTTAATGGCTTTTACCTTACAGGGGTCTGGGGATACTCCGTCTTTTGAAAACATCAAGCTGTAGTAAACCATGCGATCTTTGCTGAATTCACATTTTGCTTTGTTGAAGGTGACATTCTTTTCGCGACTTTTCTCAAGGAACGCTTTCAGGTTTGCATCGTGTTCTCTTGTGTCACGCCTGTGAACAATGATGTCATCACTTATGTTGAAGACTCCATTAAGGTCTTGCGTCAATTATTCTCTGATCGTCTCTTGAAATATCTCTGCCGCTGACCTTGTACCGTAGTTCAGTCTCTTGTATCTGTACAAACCAATGTGAGTCGAAAAATTTGTTACGTTTCTCGAACTCTCCTTAAGCTCAAGTTGATGGTATCCCTTGCTCATATCCAGGTGTGAAAACACAGTTGAACCGCTGAGCTCGTTGACCACGTCATCTATCGTGGGGGGCTGTGTGTGTCTGCGGGGTATTGCTTGATTTGCTACACGCATGTCCACGTTCAGGCGTATCTGGCTCTGATCTTTCTTGGGAGTAACAACAGGTGGCGAGACCCATCCCGTTGGTTTGCTAACTTTTTCGATGATGTCTTGATCCAGGAGATGTTGTATTTCCTCTTCCATTTTCTGACGTATGCTGAATGGTTGTCGGCATGGTGGAAGTGGGGGATACGGTATTGTGCGACCGGCTTGAAATCGGGAGCTACATTCAAATCAACCTGAATTCCTTTGAGCTTTCCAATTCCTTCAAATCGGTCCTTGTATTCTTCTAAAATTTCCTTTACATTGCTCTTCTCTTCTGGTCGATTGCTTTCTTCTGAAATCGCATTGGTCACTAGTATCATTCCAAGGTCTTTTCCATCGTTGTAACTAAGCAACGGTGCAGTCTGGGTGTCTCCTTTTATTAGCTGCCACGTCACGACTTTCATTTTCGTCTTAGATTCCGTTAGCGCTTCAAAACTCCCCAGCACAGGTAGGAGGTTTGTTTCTGCAGCAGCCCCGTACGGTTTTATTTGGCATCTTGATTTTCTGATCTTTACTCTCTTGTCCAGGCCGTATCTCTTGAACGTTGCCTCGTCCATAGCGTTGACCGTGGCACCGCTGTCTGGAAATTACAGTGATGCCAACGCCACTAATTAGCACTTTTGTTAGGGGCCTGTTGGCCGAAGGTCTCATAGGGTTAACAGCTTGCAGCGTGCAAGTAGACTCTTCGTCACTGCTGTCAGAAGATGTGTCAGATTTCTGTTCGTCTCCGTGTGCTAAATCCCTCGTGCCTTTAATTTCTTGTTTGCTTCTGCAACACTTTGCAAAATGGTTTCTTCTCCCACATCGCGTGCACTGCCTTCTGAAAGCCGGACATTTTCTTGGGTCTCCCTTGATGTGGCCAATGTTTTCCGCAATTAAAACACGATTTTTCTCTACTTCTGTCCGCTATGATTTTATCGACTTTTTGTTTGACAGTAACTTCTGTTGGAGCTTGGTTCTCTACTTTTGTGGCGTGTTGATCCGTGCTTTCCAGACCTCTGGCGTATTTAAGAGCTTCGGCTAACGTTAGCTGGTCTTGCAATAACTTTCTTCTCACCCTCTTAGATTTACCGTTCTCTATTATGGCCATTAATATCTTGGTATCCAACCAGCCCGTCGGGAAATCACAGTGTTCGCCTTCCGCTCTCAACTTGGAGATGAACGAATCCCAGGTTTCGTCCTTGTTTGATGCAACGAAACTTGTGTATATTGAATAACCGGTTCTGTGATTCTTTGAACTTGTTTCGTAGCGCATTGATGGCTCCATCCAAATCCGTTCCAGTATCACCAAGCTGTTCAAATATATCGAGAGTGGTTTCGCCGATCGAATCTAAGAATAAGGACCGTTGTTGTGCCTTGTCTGTGAAGTTGTAGGCTTTCAAGTGGTTGTTCTTAAACCGCCGAACGTCGAATTCGGGAAATTGCTTGTATCCAGTGTTGACCGCCATTTCCTAGTTTTCCTCGTCGCCAATTTATTATAATGTTCGATTGCGATATTACAGTTATGTTTCACGTATTACACAGCAATACTTCATATTCGAAAAAACTGTCAAATCTATACTGATATGAATACATAATGTGAATAATGTTCCCGCCACTCGTGAGTCCCGGATAAGCATCCAGGCCCTCGCATACAGTCACGCCATTACATTAATCAATAACAAAAGATCATGATATACACAGAGGCAAGGACTTCCATGTGGTAATAATTACACAGAGAGAGAAACTTACAATTTATATGATGATTAATAACCGATATTAAACAGCATTCACATTTTGACATTTTCTGTTTAAGTAAAGGCTCTGTGAAGATTTTTTGAGTCAATCACTTAACTTTCTTCAAGCCAGTTTGTGGAGATGTTTGTTTGATTTCAGGACGAATAGTTGGTGGACGAATCTCTGAAGCCTTCCTTTCTTCCCAAACCACTTTAATAATGAATTTCGTCTTTTTTTTCTCTCTTCCTACCTCTCCTTTTTTTCACTACCCTGTCTTTTTTTCTCTCTACTCTTAATCCATGCATTGTACAATGGCTGTCTGGAGATAGCTGAATTTCATGCAATGCCTAGGGTAAACTGTGAAAAGAGGACATAAAATAAAGTCTCTTGCTAACAGCTATATACAATGACAGCTGACTTTGGGCACATTTTTCTCAGGATTTCACTGAGAAAGGTACTGAGATTTGAAATAGATGGGGAGATGCAAAAGAAGCCATGAGGAAATGTCCAAAAACGTCCTTTGGGGCAAGACTGAATCCCAGTTAATTCCATGTCTGTGGTCATATCGAAAATCATATTGAACCACACAATCCAGCCCCCCCCCCCCCAAAAAAAAAAAACGAAAAAAAATTTAACATAAATTTCGAGGAGTTAAGAATAGACAAGAGTTTCATGAACACTAAAATGTGATAAAATATGTAGGTGATAAAAATTTTTAAGAAGGTAGAAAAGAAACTTATAACAATGAAACAAGAGCAAAAACAAAAAGCTGTAAAACAAGAGAAACTTGAAAAGAAAACAAGAAGTTCTGAAGAACTTACAGGTGGCACATAGTCTCTCACCCCCTTCCCCCCTCCCCTTTTCTTAAGTAGTTCGTGGTTTCCGGTGACCTGTTATGGACAATTTGCACTTCCGGTATGTAAGGAATTAAATGTAGGTATGCAACTTGAGAACTTTGTTTGTTTGTAACCAGTGACCTCTGTATGACTCTTTCAAATCGTTCCCAAAACTGTGATATCGTTAAGCTACAACAGGCAGAAACGTTTTTTGCCCAAAAAGCTTTACTTCTCCTCTTTTGAGCTCAAACTTCATTTTGTCTAGTATTCCTGATTTAATGTAGGGGTTCAGACCAATTTTTTATCGCCAGAAAGTTGTGTTTCTAGAGACATCTGGAAGACATATTCACGTAAATGCTGAGATAGCTGAGTCGTGATGTTCATATTTTTGCGTGTTAACCCGTGCTCTAATACAGACTAAAATGAATGAAACTTTATTAAATTAGTTTGAAACCGTGGAAAGACATAAGCGAAAGACTGAGAGGTCTTAGACAAGTTTAGACAGCGAAAATTCTAAAAATTGGGCAGAACCGAAAAGCAGAAATGTATTTCTGACCTGGTGCGACGGAATCAATTTAGATTGGTGATACTCACGCCTTGTTTGTTATTTGATTGAGATTTCATCACCACCGAATTTTAAACCGGCCGTCGCTATGGCAACCGCCGGTTTATAAAATGGGCACGGTTTTGTCGTGATAGTCAGTTGGCTTAACATACGAACAAAGTGCTGTAAAGCTTGTGGTACGGGTACTCAAGAGCGGTACTGTCTTATATAAGACGCATGCGCATATTAGTCTGCTGAATGTTACCTTCGTGTGTTCTTGTCTTTTAATTTACAGTATTTAAGGTATCAGAAAGTGGAAAAATTGCCATTTTTCATAATTTGACTTTTTTAAATAGTTAGATAAATTTCCATACGATCTTTCATTTAAAAAAAACTGCATAAAAAAATGTTATATCTGCCGATAGTAATTGCGCGTAAAAGATTTTTTGCATGTTAATTACTTAATTGAGCGTTGACAGGTTCTGTCAAATGGAAAATTAGCACACATGCGAAGTTGACACGCGATCGATGCGCTTTGGTGATGCCTGGCAAAAGAAAGAGATCTTGCCCGTTTTCTTCGTCAAAACGGAGGCGAAAGAAAGCTAAGAAAAGTTTCAACCAAGAATGTGCAGCCATTTTAGCTGCAAGCGACAGAGGGTCGTATTACAACCAGCAGGAATGGCCCGAAGAAGTCACTCATGTCCAATACACCCAAACTGAGTCGAATCGTCTTAAAGCAAAGACGATTCGAGTCAGCTCGAGGATCAAAGACTTCCGACTCACCGGAAGTCCGTTTAGCGGAACTCGACTTACCGGAAGTCAGGTCGCGAAGGAAGGTGAAAAATTTTGACGAATCGACTCGAATCGACTCGATTCGAGTCGATTCGTATTCCTAAAAGTCGATTCGACTCAACGGAAATCAGGTCGTAAAGTCCTTCAAGTATGTGCGCGTGACACAATAAGACATAACAAGGAACGCATAACATGGACCTTTCTCGTTCTTTAAGCGTCACTGATGCGACACTAAACAGGAACATTGTAATGAACCTTCTTCCTCGCTTGTGTTGTCGATCTGAAGGATTTGCACACGGAACGACAAGAAGATAACTTCTCAAACTCATTAATAATTCATAAAGAGAAAACAAAGGAAATCACTACCGTGACGGTGGTTTGGATACCGGATCTTAATTAGCATAAAATTTCCCGAACTTTTGCTTTGAATTTCTACAAGAATTATGAATGGTTTGAGAAGCCATATCAAAAACTCGAAAGAGTGTTTCATCAGGTATCCAAACACCTCGAAGTCGGTCAAAAAAACTCGGCTGCGCCTCGTTTTTTCAACCCACTTCTCGGTGTTTGGATATCCTGATGAAACACTCTTTCTCGTGTTTGATATATTACATGAACCTTCCTCGTTCTAAAAGCGAGTCGATTCGACCACTTTTCCTACCCTCCCTGTTCGCCTTCTTGTGTGATTTTTTTCTAAGTGTCTTGCAAATCGACTATCCAGTTAGTCGAATCGACCACACAACGGACGATTGGAGTCGAATCGACTCGAATCGAGTCGATTCGACCACTTTTTCTACCCTCCCTGTTCGCCTTCTTGTGTGATTTTTTCTAAGTGTCTCGCAAATCGACTATCCAGTTAGTCGAATCGACTACACAACGGACGATTGGAGTGGAATCGACTCGAATCGAGTCGATTTGACCACTTTTTCTACCCTCCCTGTTCGCCTTCTTGTGTGATTTTTTTCTGTGTCTTGCAAATCGACTATCCAGTTAGTCGAATCGACTACACAACGGACGATTGGAGTCGAATCGACTCGAATCGAGTCGATTTGACCACTTTTTCTACCCTCCCTGTTCGCCTTCTTGTGTGATTTTTTCTAAGTGTCTCGCAAATCGACTATCCAGTTAGTCGAATCGACTACACAACGGACGATTCGAGTTGAATCGACTCGAATCGAGTCGATTTGACCACTTTTTCTACCCTCCCTGTTCGCCTTCTTGTGTGATTTTTTTCTAAGTGTCTTGCAAATCGACTATCCAGTTAGTCGAATCGACTACACAACGGACGATTCGAGTCGAATCGAGACGAGTCGTCACTACCTTAGACGAATCGAGTCAGTTTGGGTGTATTGGACAACCCTCGAAGAAGTGGAAGACCATGTAAACAATAGGGAAGTGAGCGAGCAGACGGTCGACCAGCTAAATGAATCCGTGGAGGTTTTCCGCATTTTATTTTGTCTTCCACGCTGATTTCCAGTGAAGAAGCAAAATGACTCTCATCGTAACTAAAAGAAAGTAAATCATTATTAGGGACTGAATAAAAGTAGCCGCCAGCACGTGGCACGGTTTGGAATCCGGCGGACCATGATTGTTTATATTACCGGACTAGTCTTTCGTAGAATAAAAGAAACACCGGTGAAAAATCTTTTCTTCCTTACCCAGCTAATGTCATTTCTTCTGGCATCTTTTCCTTTGCATCGACATCGGAAGTCAAACTCTCGATGACGGCGCCCGCTCGCTCATCTACCGCGTTTGTTTTTGTTCGCTTGGACGTTCCCGGCGACTTTCTGCGGACCTTGGGCATCGTTAGTTCGAAGATTAGTCACGATTGTACGTTAACTCCTAGGTCGAAATTTGAACGCCGTTATGGTAAGTCAAACGATAATCTTGCGTTTACTAACCTGAGAGTTTTGGCTTCGCACGTGCAGAAAGCGGTGTATTCAGGAGAATTATTTGCCGCCTTTGCGGCAGTTTGTGCCTGTTCCATGTTAACTGTCATAGTCCCATTGTTAGGGAAAATTGATTCCTCTGCCGTGTCTCCTGAGGTGTTATAATCCCGAGTATAATCTCATTACTCTTGGACGCAGCCGAAATTATATTTTCCCTGTTTTTCGAAAGTAAAAAATAGGCGAGTTGAACGTGCATTTTGAATTCCAAGTCAGCAGCCCCTGGACCAAATTGGCTGAAATTTGGAGAGACTGTTGTCAGATAATTTTCCCACAATACCGTGTCGGCGAATTCTTTTTATTCCTTTCATTAAAAAGTTATGACTTTTTTCCGCAGGCAGTTCTATTTTTTTCTCTTTTCTAACTTTATCTTGTAGGAAAAAAATTACAAACTCACGTGTCAAAAATCTGAGACACAGTTTTGGAGGTCAATGTGTGAAGAAACGAATGCCATGTTAATCGTTTTCTCCCGGCTAATTTTAGCGGGCGTATAACTTGATTTATGCAGACATGCAGTTTTGTAGACATATTCACATTTTTGAAACATGGTGAATTTTAACCGTTTAAATTGGAATTTGTTATAATCTGTAATTATTAAGCTTTCAAAAAATGTATGGTTTAGAGGGGTTTTCGTTAAAATAACGAGCGCTAAAGCGGACCGCGCGCGGACAGTAAAATGGGTTATACTGATACCTTAAGATATCAACGACGAAGGGTTGTTAAGTTTGGGGTTTTTTGTATTTGTTTTGTATAACGCATGCGCAATTGAGTAAAGCAGCTAATAGGATGGAATGCAAAATAGGCTGTGTTGTCTGATCTAGTTAGTGGTTATGGTGAAAATTTTTTTAGCGCAGGAGTCTTTTTATTGGGATTAACATTTTGAGGGTGTAAAAATGTGGGAGTCAGAAGGATTTGTGAATGTCAGGAGCATATCACCCTTCTGTGAATGTGATTTGCTTTGAAAGTTGCTTTTTGTATAGGAGCGGTGTAATATTGTGCTGCGTGAGAGGGAGTTTCCCTTGCCATTTTATGGGGGGGGTTGTTTGCGAAGTGGATTGTAAGGTTTCTGATTGGCTAACTTGTATTTCGCAGCGGACAAAAAGGACAGTTGCATTTTGCCGGCGTGGGCTAGGGAGAGAAGGAATTGGTACTAGTATGTTGATGCAATATTAGTGGATTGCACCATCAGTACATGATAGTTCTGACTTGTGAACGGAGAGAGATGAGTGTTTATTTGAGGCGAGAAGTTGATACGAAGGAATCGTCATTAATAAGGAGATCAATTAATAGGGTAGGTGTTACGAGTCTTTTTGCATTGAAAGAACGAAAATATCTGAATATTATCGATAGATTTGTGTGGTTTGCGTGCGGTGTACGCTAAAGGCTACGACCAGTCTCTCTTTCCGCTCAGAGATAGTGAAGGAAAAGAAAAACAAGCGAGTGAGCGCGAAATCGATTGCGGCTCGACAGGCACGTTATCTCTCAAAGACGCGGGCGACTTTCGTCCCCGCTCGCTTGTTTTGTTTACTGTTTTCCTTTTTTTTTTTTAGTTTTTGGGACGGCGGTACGGTTCTGACATCCCTGCAGTCTGATCCCGTACTAGTTTTTGTTTGTCTTTCATTGAACTCCTGGTACTCGACTCCGCTTGCCGTTTTCTGTAGCTTTACATCTCCCCAGCACATATCACGATGTTCTTGGCACCCACGGAGTTCGAAATGAAGAGTGTTGTTTAGCCAGAGCGTGTTTAAAAGTGCCTCGGGACTACACATACCGAGCAAACCCTTCTCGTACAATATTTTCAACTCTTCCCTTGTCAAAGCTACCGACGGTTTGGGTTTATTTCCTTTACCTTGCTTCTTTAGCTGTTTTTGTTTGGACTGAAGAACTTTCCTGGTTTTCTCAAACACCAAGTCGTTGATTATGCTTACAGAATAGCTCTTTTTCTTCAGGTGTCTTTCGAAGCTAGCCACTAAACTTCGAAGAGAAGTCGGTTCGTATTCATTGCCATCTTTGGTGCGGACGGAGATGATGAATTGGCTGATGTATTCATTCAGCTCAACAGCCGGAATATCTTCTATTTTTCTGTCTTTGTTCGTCGTTTTCAAAAATCTTTCAAGCAATCTTACATCTCGTTCAGTTTTTGAGCGGTGTTTTTGTTTTCTTGTTCTAAAATGAATTCTTCAACTGAGCAAACAGAAGCAAACCTTCCCTCGGCCATTTTTCAAAGCGCGCGTTTTTTTGTGTGCAACGGCTGTCGGATGACGTTTCCTTCAGTACGTTCATTCATCACCAGTGAAATTTCGTCGTTCGCGTTGCTGATTGGACAAATGATATTTTTTCACAGTGAAATTTTGTCATTCGTGCTCCTGATTGGCTTCGTTTAAAATCAGTACGAATTTTATTCCGACTCACCGGAAGTCCGTTTAGCGGAACTCGACTTACCGGAAGTCAGGTCGCGAAGGAAGGTGAAAAATTTTGACGAATCGACTCGAATCGACTCGATTCGAGTCGATTCGTATTCCTAAAAGTCGATTCGACTCAACGGAAATCAGGTCGTAAAGTCCTTCAAGTATGTGCGCGTGACACAATAAGACATAACAAGGAACGCATAACATGGACCTTTCTCGTTCTTTAAGCGTCACTGATGCGACACTAAACAGGAACATTGTAATGAACCTTCTTCCTCGCTTGTGTTGTCGATCTGAAGGATTTGCACACGGAACGACAAGAAGATAACTTCTCAAACTCATTAATAATTCATAAAGAGAAAACAAAGGAAATCACTACCGTGACGGTGGTTTGGATACCGGATCTTAATTAGCATAAAATTTCCCGAACTTTTGCTTTGAATTTCTACAAGAATTATGAATGGTTTGAGAAGCCATATCAAAAACTCGAAAGAGTGTTTCATCAGGTATCCAAACACCTCGAAGTCGGTCAAAAAAACTCGGCTGCGCCTCGTTTTTTCAACCCACTTCTCGGTGTTTGGATATCCTGATGAAACACTCTTTCTCGTGTTTGATATATTACATGAACCTTCCTCGTTCTAAAAGCGAGTCGATTCGACCACTTTTCCTACCCTCCCTGTTCGCCTTCTTGTGTGATTTTTTTCTAAGTGTCTTGCAAATCGACTATCCAGTTAGTCGAATCGACCACACAACGGACGATTGGAGTCGAATCGACTCGAATCGAGTCGATTCGACCACTTTTTCTACCCTCCCTGTTCGCCTTCTTGTGTGATTTTTTCTAAGTGTCTCGCAAATCGACTATCCAGTTAGTCGAATCGACTACACAACGGACGATTGGAGTGGAATCGACTCGAATCGAGTCGATTTGACCACTTTTTCTACCCTCCCTGTTCGCCTTCTTGTGTGATTTTTTTCTGTGTCTTGCAAATCGACTATCCAGTTAGTCGAATCGACTACACAACGGACGATTGGAGTCGAATCGACTCGAATCGAGTCGATTTGACCACTTTTTCTACCCTCCCTGTTCGCCTTCTTGTGTGATTTTTTCTAAGTGTCTCGCAAATCGACTATCCAGTTAGTCGAATCGACTACACAACGGACGATTCGAGTTGAATCGACTCGAATCGAGTCGATTTGACCACTTTTTCTACCCTCCCTGTTCGCCTTCTTGTGTGATTTTTTTCTAAGTGTCTTGCAAATCGACTATCCAGTTAGTCGAATCGACTACACAACGGACGATTCGAGTCGAATCGAGACGAGTCGTCACTACCTTAGACGAATCGAGTCAGTTTGGGTGTATTGGACAACCCTCGAAGAAGTGGAAGACCATGTAAACAATAGGGAAGTGAGCGAGCAGACGGTCGACCAGCTAAATGAATCCGTGGAGGTTTTCCGCATTTTATTTTGTCTTCCACGCTGATTTCCAGTGAAGAAGCAAAATGACTCTCATCGTAACTAAAAGAAAGTAAATCATTATTAGGGACTGAATAAAAGTAGCCGCCAGCACGTGGCACGGTTTGGAATCCGGCGGACCATGATTGTTTATATTACCGGACTAGTCTTTCGTAGAATAAAAGAAACACCGGTGAAAAATCTTTTCTTCCTTACCCAGCTAATGTCATTTCTTCTGGCATCTTTTCCTTTGCATCGACATCGGAAGTCAAACTCTCGATGACGGCGCCCGCTCGCTCATCTACCGCGTTTGTTTTTGTTCGCTTGGACGTTCCCGGCGACTTTCTGCGGACCTTGGGCATCGTTAGTTCGAAGATTAGTCACGATTGTACGTTAACTCCTAGGTCGAAATTTGAACGCCGTTATGGTAAGTCAAACGATAATCTTGCGTTTACTAACCTGAGAGTTTTGGCTTCGCACGTGCAGAAAGCGGTGTATTCAGGAGAATTATTTGCCGCCTTTGCGGCAGTTTGTGCCTGTTCCATGTTAACTGTCATAGTCCCATTGTTAGGGAAAATTGATTCCTCTGCCGTGTCTCCTGAGGTGTTATAATCCCGAGTATAATCTCATTACTCTTGGACGCAGCCGAAATTATATTTTCCCTGTTTTTCGAAAGTAAAAAATAGGCGAGTTGAACGTGCATTTTGAATTCCAAGTCAGCAGCCCCTGGACCAAATTGGCTGAAATTTGGAGAGACTGTTGTCAGATAATTTTCCCACAATACCGTGTCGGCGAATTCTTTTTATTCCTTTCATTAAAAAGTTATGACTTTTTTCCGCAGGCAGTTCTATTTTTTTCTCTTTTCTAACTTTATCTTGTAGGAAAAAAATTACAAACTCACGTGTCAAAAATCTGAGACACAGTTTTGGAGGTCAATGTGTGAAGAAACGAATGCCATGTTAATCGTTTTCTCCCGGCTAATTTTAGCGGGCGTATAACTTGATTTATGCAGACATGCAGTTTTGTAGACATATTCACATTTTTGAAACATGGTGAATTTTAACCGTTTAAATTGGAATTTGTTATAATCTGTAATTATTAAGCTTTCAAAAAATGTATGGTTTAGAGGGGTTTTCGTTAAAATAACGAGCGCTAAAGCGGACCGCGCGCGGACAGTAAAATGGGTTATACTGATACCTTAAGATATCAACGACGAAGGGTTGTTAAGTTTGGGGTTTTTTGTATTTGTTTTGTATAACGCATGCGCAATTGAGTAAAGCAGCTAATAGGATGGAATGCAAAATAGGCTGTGTTGTCTGATCTAGTTAGTGGTTATGGTGAAAATTTTTTTAGCGCAGGAGTCTTTTTATTGGGATTAACATTTTGAGGGTGTAAAAATGTGGGAGTCAGAAGGATTTGTGAATGTCAGGAGCATATCACCCTTCTGTGAATGTGATTTGCTTTGAAAGTTGCTTTTTGTATAGGAGCGGTGTAATATTGTGCTGCGTGAGAGGGAGTTTCCCTTGCCATTTTATGGGGGGGGTTGTTTGCGAAGTGGATTGTAAGGTTTCTGATTGGCTAACTTGTATTTCGCAGCGGACAAAAAGGACAGTTGCATTTTGCCGGCGTGGGCTAGGGAGAGAAGGAATTGGTACTAGTATGTTGATGCAATATTAGTGGATTGCACCATCAGTACATGATAGTTCTGACTTGTGAACGGAGAGAGATGAGTGTTTATTTGAGGCGAGAAGTTGATACGAAGGAATCGTCATTAATAAGGAGATCAATTAATAGGGTAGGTGTTACGAGTCTTTTTGCATTGAAAGAACGAAAATATCTGAATATTATCGATAGATTTGTGTGGTTTGCGTGCGGTGTACGCTAAAGGCTACGACCAGTCTCTCTTTCCGCTCAGAGATAGTGAAGGAAAAGAAAAACAAGCGAGTGAGCGCGAAATCGATTGCGGCTCGACAGGCACGTTATCTCTCAAAGACGCGGGCGACTTTCGTCCCCGCTCGCTTGTTTTGTTTACTGTTTTCCTTTTTTTTTTTTAGTTTTTGGGACGGCGGTACGGTTCTGACATCCCTGCAGTCTGATCCCGTACTAGTTTTTGTTTGTCTTTCATTGAACTCCTGGTACTCGACTCCGCTTGCCGTTTTCTGTAGCTTTACATCTCCCCAGCACATATCACGATGTTCTTGGCACCCACGGAGTTCGAAATGAAGAGTGTTGTTTAGCCAGAGCGTGTTTAAAAGTGCCTCGGGACTACACATACCGAGCAAACCCTTCTCGTACAATATTTTCAACTCTTCCCTTGTCAAAGCTACCGACGGTTTGGGTTTATTTCCTTTACCTTGCTTCTTTAGCTGTTTTTGTTTGGACTGAAGAACTTTCCTGGTTTTCTCAAACACCAAGTCGTTGATTATGCTTACAGAATAGCTCTTTTTCTTCAGGTGTCTTTCGAAGCTAGCCACTAAACTTCGAAGAGAAGTCGGTTCGTATTCATTGCCATCTTTGGTGCGGACGGAGATGATGAATTGGCTGATGTATTCATTCAGCTCAACAGCCGGAATATCTTCTATTTTTCTGTCTTTGTTCGTCGTTTTCAAAAATCTTTCAAGCAATCTTACATCTCGTTCAGTTTTTGAGCGGTGTTTTTGTTTTCTTGTTCTAAAATGAATTCTTCAACTGAGCAAACAGAAGCAAACCTTCCCTCGGCCATTTTTCAAAGCGCGCGTTTTTTTGTGTGCAACGGCTGTCGGATGACGTTTCCTTCAGTACGTTCATTCATCACCAGTGAAATTTCGTCGTTCGCGTTGCTGATTGGACAAATGATATTTTTTCACAGTGAAATTTTGTCATTCGTGCTCCTGATTGGCTTCGTTTAAAATCAGTACGAATTTTATTCCGACTCACCGGAAGTCCGTTTAGCGGAACTCGACTTACCGGAAGTCAGGTCGCGAAGGAAGGTGAAAAATTTTGACGAATCGACTCGAATCGACTCGATTCGAGTCGATTCGTATTCCTAAAAGTCGATTCGACTCAACGGAAATCAGGTCGTAAAGTCCTTCAAGTATGTGCGCGTGACACAATAAGACATAACAAGGAACGCATAACATGGACCTTTCTCGTTCTTTAAGCGTCACTGATGCGACACTAAACAGGAACATTGTAATGAACCTTCTTCCTCGCTTGTGTTGTCGATCTGAAGGATTTGCACACGGAACGACAAGAAGATAACTTCTCAAACTCATTAATAATTCATAAAGAGAAAACAAAGGAAATCACTACCGTGACGGTGGTTTGGATACCGGATCTTAATTAGCATAAAATTTCCCGAACTTTTGCTTTGAATTTCTACAAGAATTATGAATGGTTTGAGAAGCCATATCAAAAACTCGAAAGAGTGTTTCATCAGGTATCCAAACACCTCGAAGTCGGTCAAAAAAACTCGGCTGCGCCTCGTTTTTTCAACCCACTTCTCGGTGTTTGGATATCCTGATGAAACACTCTTTCTCGTGTTTGATATATTACATGAACCTTCCTCGTTCTAAAAGCGAGTCGATTCGACCACTTTTCCTACCCTCCCTGTTCGCCTTCTTGTGTGATTTTTTTCTAAGTGTCTTGCAAATCGACTATCCAGTTAGTCGAATCGACCACACAACGGACGATTGGAGTCGAATCGACTCGAATCGAGTCGATTCGACCACTTTTTCTACCCTCCCTGTTCGCCTTCTTGTGTGATTTTTTCTAAGTGTCTCGCAAATCGACTATCCAGTTAGTCGAATCGACTACACAACGGACGATTGGAGTGGAATCGACTCGAATCGAGTCGATTTGACCACTTTTTCTACCCTCCCTGTTCGCCTTCTTGTGTGATTTTTTTCTGTGTCTTGCAAATCGACTATCCAGTTAGTCGAATCGACTACACAACGGACGATTGGAGTCGAATCGACTCGAATCGAGTCGATTTGACCACTTTTTCTACCCTCCCTGTTCGCCTTCTTGTGTGATTTTTTCTAAGTGTCTCGCAAATCGACTATCCAGTTAGTCGAATCGACTACACAACGGACGATTCGAGTTGAATCGACTCGAATCGAGTCGATTTGACCACTTTTTCTACCCTCCCTGTTCGCCTTCTTGTGTGATTTTTTTCTAAGTGTCTTGCAAATCGACTATCCAGTTAGTCGAATCGACTACACAACGGACGATTCGAGTCGAATCGAGACGAGTCGTCACTACCTTAGACGAATCGAGTCAGTTTGGGTGTATTGGACAACCCTCGAAGAAGTGGAAGACCATGTAAACAATAGGGAAGTGAGCGAGCAGACGGTCGACCAGCTAAATGAATCCGTGGAGGTTTTCCGCATTTTATTTTGTCTTCCACGCTGATTTCCAGTGAAGAAGCAAAATGACTCTCATCGTAACTAAAAGAAAGTAAATCATTATTAGGGACTGAATAAAAGTAGCCGCCAGCACGTGGCACGGTTTGGAATCCGGCGGACCATGATTGTTTATATTACCGGACTAGTCTTTCGTAGAATAAAAGAAACACCGGTGAAAAATCTTTTCTTCCTTACCCAGCTAATGTCATTTCTTCTGGCATCTTTTCCTTTGCATCGACATCGGAAGTCAAACTCTCGATGACGGCGCCCGCTCGCTCATCTACCGCGTTTGTTTTTGTTCGCTTGGACGTTCCCGGCGACTTTCTGCGGACCTTGGGCATCGTTAGTTCGAAGATTAGTCACGATTGTACGTTAACTCCTAGGTCGAAATTTGAACGCCGTTATGGTAAGTCAAACGATAATCTTGCGTTTACTAACCTGAGAGTTTTGGCTTCGCACGTGCAGAAAGCGGTGTATTCAGGAGAATTATTTGCCGCCTTTGCGGCAGTTTGTGCCTGTTCCATGTTAACTGTCATAGTCCCATTGTTAGGGAAAATTGATTCCTCTGCCGTGTCTCCTGAGGTGTTATAATCCCGAGTATAATCTCATTACTCTTGGACGCAGCCGAAATTATATTTTCCCTGTTTTTCGAAAGTAAAAAATAGGCGAGTTGAACGTGCATTTTGAATTCCAAGTCAGCAGCCCCTGGACCAAATTGGCTGAAATTTGGAGAGACTGTTGTCAGATAATTTTCCCACAATACCGTGTCGGCGAATTCTTTTTATTCCTTTCATTAAAAAGTTATGACTTTTTTCCGCAGGCAGTTCTATTTTTTTCTCTTTTCTAACTTTATCTTGTAGGAAAAAAATTACAAACTCACGTGTCAAAAATCTGAGACACAGTTTTGGAGGTCAATGTGTGAAGAAACGAATGCCATGTTAATCGTTTTCTCCCGGCTAATTTTAGCGGGCGTATAACTTGATTTATGCAGACATGCAGTTTTGTAGACATATTCACATTTTTGAAACATGGTGAATTTTAACCGTTTAAATTGGAATTTGTTATAATCTGTAATTATTAAGCTTTCAAAAAATGTATGGTTTAGAGGGGTTTTCGTTAAAATAACGAGCGCTAAAGCGGACCGCGCGCGGACAGTAAAATGGGTTATACTGATACCTTAAGATATCAACGACGAAGGGTTGTTAAGTTTGGGGTTTTTTGTATTTGTTTTGTATAACGCATGCGCAATTGAGTAAAGCAGCTAATAGGATGGAATGCAAAATAGGCTGTGTTGTCTGATCTAGTTAGTGGTTATGGTGAAAATTTTTTTAGCGCAGGAGTCTTTTTATTGGGATTAACATTTTGAGGGTGTAAAAATGTGGGAGTCAGAAGGATTTGTGAATGTCAGGAGCATATCACCCTTCTGTGAATGTGATTTGCTTTGAAAGTTGCTTTTTGTATAGGAGCGGTGTAATATTGTGCTGCGTGAGAGGGAGTTTCCCTTGCCATTTTATGGGGGGGGTTGTTTGCGAAGTGGATTGTAAGGTTTCTGATTGGCTAACTTGTATTTCGCAGCGGACAAAAAGGACAGTTGCATTTTGCCGGCGTGGGCTAGGGAGAGAAGGAATTGGTACTAGTATGTTGATGCAATATTAGTGGATTGCACCATCAGTACATGATAGTTCTGACTTGTGAACGGAGAGAGATGAGTGTTTATTTGAGGCGAGAAGTTGATACGAAGGAATCGTCATTAATAAGGAGATCAATTAATAGGGTAGGTGTTACGAGTCTTTTTGCATTGAAAGAACGAAAATATCTGAATATTATCGATAGATTTGTGTGGTTTGCGTGCGGTGTACGCTAAAGGCTACGACCAGTCTCTCTTTCCGCTCAGAGATAGTGAAGGAAAAGAAAAACAAGCGAGTGAGCGCGAAATCGATTGCGGCTCGACAGGCACGTTATCTCTCAAAGACGCGGGCGACTTTCGTCCCCGCTCGCTTGTTTTGTTTACTGTTTTCCTTTTTTTTTTTTAGTTTTTGGGACGGCGGTACGGTTCTGACATCCCTGCAGTCTGATCCCGTACTAGTTTTTGTTTGTCTTTCATTGAACTCCTGGTACTCGACTCCGCTTGCCGTTTTCTGTAGCTTTACATCTCCCCAGCACATATCACGATGTTCTTGGCACCCACGGAGTTCGAAATGAAGAGTGTTGTTTAGCCAGAGCGTGTTTAAAAGTGCCTCGGGACTACACATACCGAGCAAACCCTTCTCGTACAATATTTTCAACTCTTCCCTTGTCAAAGCTACCGACGGTTTGGGTTTATTTCCTTTACCTTGCTTCTTTAGCTGTTTTTGTTTGGACTGAAGAACTTTCCTGGTTTTCTCAAACACCAAGTCGTTGATTATGCTTACAGAATAGCTCTTTTTCTTCAGGTGTCTTTCGAAGCTAGCCACTAAACTTCGAAGAGAAGTCGGTTCGTATTCATTGCCATCTTTGGTGCGGACGGAGATGATGAATTGGCTGATGTATTCATTCAGCTCAACAGCCGGAATATCTTCTATTTTTCTGTCTTTGTTCGTCGTTTTCAAAAATCTTTCAAGCAATCTTACATCTCGTTCAGTTTTTGAGCGGTGTTTTTGTTTTCTTGTTCTAAAATGAATTCTTCAACTGAGCAAACAGAAGCAAACCTTCCCTCGGCCATTTTTCAAAGCGCGCGTTTTTTTGTGTGCAACGGCTGTCGGATGACGTTTCCTTCAGTACGTTCATTCATCACCAGTGAAATTTCGTCGTTCGCGTTGCTGATTGGACAAATGATATTTTTTCACAGTGAAATTTTGTCATTCGTGCTCCTGATTGGCTTCGTTTAAAATCAGTACGAATTTTATTCACCGTGATTTTCGTGGATAAATCTCAGTACCTAACCTGGTGCTGTTGTCACTGCCTGTGTTGACTTTGGGGTAGCACTTTCTAATAATTTCCTCTCTTCCTCGGCATTTTTAGGCTTCTGAAAAGCCCTGGAAGAGGACGCCATGTCCTCTTCGTTCAGTTCAAAACATGTGTGAGATTTGATTTTCTTGCATACTAAATTTCGATGTAATATTTTTTCGTATGCCAATTTCCAACGTCCACGAAAGCATTGATGTTATGAACTCTCTTGGGACACGCTTATCTAGGAATGTCTTTGAAGCTGTTCAATAAACTCGCAGTTCATGCTTTATCAAGTCTAAAACACTTGGCTGCGCCTCGTGTTTTAAACTTGATAAAGCACTCCTGCTCGTTTATTAAACATTACAAAAATGCAACAATAACAAAACGAGAAATATGGCAAGATCACATAGCGAAGTGAATCACTTTGATTTCTCTTCTAAGATGATAGAATTATAGCAAAAAACCGCGACAAATGAGGTAGCATAGAAGAAAGTAGCTTATAGCAAATAGACTGAAGAAGCTGCCGTCTCGAATTACTAGAATCATGCTTAAAGCCCTGGGTAGCTAAACTTATTATGTAATAATCAATAAAGGAAATTACATTACAGTTCAAACAGCGACACTAAATCATATAAAATGCGTTTCAAAACTGACACCAGACGGCAGATCTGAACGGTCTCTGCCAGGTGCAGTTTCAGCAGGATAGCAGAGAAACAGCATTCAATGCAAGCTTAGTTGCGTTTGCGTGAAGGACTACATGATGATTGCCAGATCCAGTTAGAAGCTGCCTGAGCTTCCTCTTGGAGAGACTTAACGGCTAACTGCTGAGTTTTCTTGGAGAGTCCGATGTTCGACAGGAAGGACATGGTCCATCTAGCAACGAAGCCACAGTAACGGACTTCAACTCGTATAACACTGCAGGTCCAGCCTCGTTCTTCCCAGTTAGCTTGAAGGGGCTCAAATTTATGTTTGCTCGTTGGCAAACATAAAGTTCCCTTCCCAAGGTACGGTTAGCTCAATGAAGTGCACATGTCTGCAGGAGTTGGACCAAATTACGTTGTCTGGGCGCTCATTTGTGATGGCAATGTGAGCAGGGAAGTGCAGACCTTCAGATATGTCAGGCAACATTATTGCCAGTCTTGGGCTCCTTTCAGCAGTCTGGACTTTTTCGTTCTGTTTACAGCAACTGGTTGAGGCTGTTCACCCTCCCTGTGGAACTTGATGACTTGGTTAGGTCCTTCCTTTAAGCTGGTGTTTTGGTGGTCAGCACATTGGGTCCGTGTGATGTTGGCTAGAACCTTCAACACTTTGTTGTGTCTCCAGGTGTACTTCTGCAGTGAGCTATCACAATCCACTAACACATGCTCCAGGTTGGCACATGTTTTATTACAAGCACAGCAAGTGTCGTCATTGATGATGCCCCACTGTTTGAGGTTTGCTGGTGTGGGGAGGAGGTCATAGGTCGATCTGAGGAGGAAACTGATTCGCAAGGGCTTCATGTGAGCAAGGGAATTACAGAAAATGTGCAACACTACAAAGCTTATGATGGTTGTGGTTGGCAATAAAATGCTCCACGTAAATCGCGGGGGTGTTATGAGTGTGTGCTTTAAGACTGCGCAGACACATTGTCCAAATGAAATAACAGCAGTTGTTACAGTAGAATGAAAAGTGTGAAGGCTGCCTTTGTTTGTATAGTTACAAAATATTTAGGACATAAGAGCAAATACGAAATAAGTGAATAAATGAACATACAAAAAAATGGAAATGGAAAACTTTGTAATAGTAGTGTGAAGCTGAGTAAAATTAAATTAAAATAAATGTTGGCTTGCCTGTTAAGGTCTTGAGGTTTCCAGGGTTCCAGCCTCTTTTATACACGCTGGACACATACTCCCTCAGAAATGTTGGGGTGACTGCATTTTGGGTCAGCGGGCATGGGCTTCAAAATTCAAAATGGCAGCTTCTGTAGCACTTGAAGATATTATCCAAGAAGTGGATCAGAACATAAAATCTCTTACACTCGCTCTCTTACTCTCTTAAGGTTCCTGTTTAGTTTGTTGTAGGGAACCAGCCGAGGTAAGGAGCATGACAGTACTTGAATGGATGTTGTTTTGGTTTTCTTCTTAGGATTGGTAGTCATTGAATGAGATCTGTACACAGATCTGTACTTTTTGTTACCCATGACACCTTTTGAATAAAAACAGAACCACTTCGGGTGTTTGCGTCTTGCCTCAGTGGACTGCTTAGATACATGTAGGAAGGACTTCTCTTTTGTGGGACAGCTCTGCTAGCTTGAGACAGGTGTTCGTCTAATTCTTGTATGTCCTCAGACACCTCATCTATCTTCAAAGATGAGAGCAAAAGTGAAATTACATGAATTCAATTCTGGTACATGCTTGGTTCAATACTTTTTCTTTGTTTTTAATCATCATCACACATCATCACACACAAACCGTAGGAAACTGTATAAAAACTGTAGCAAGAAGGCCAGCCATGTTTGGTATCGGAGTAAAGCTCTCACTTTGTAGTGCCAAATCGATGATCAATGGAATGACCTCGTTGGTAAGCTTCGACAAAAACAACCAATCTTGACAATGCACGAAACACTATTTTAGCTCAGCCTCCCAACTTAGTGGCCAAAAAATATAGTACACGGGTGGGCTGGCATTTTTTAGGGAGTGCATGCCCAGCGTGATAAATATAGCCTCGTTTTTCTTATGAATGGATGGTTATTGTCAAGGTTTTTGGTGGGGGTGAGTTTCATGTCTGTGTGGAAATTGTTGCGTGATGAAAGTCTTTGTTAATGGCAGACTTTTGTTCGTCATTGTTGTTTTGTGCAGCGAATCTGGTACGCAGCTGTTGTGGATTTTTATCAGTTTATTGGTTGGGGCAGCATTTGCTTTCCGTCAAATAAATGACGTTTTTAGTAGAACAGTCAAGGTGTTTTTTTTAAAATTATTGTTGTTCTCTGGTGGCTGTAAAAGTGTTTGAGGTGAGACAGTTCTGGATTTATGGAAAGTTTTGCATCGGCGGTGTGTACATGAGGAGTAGGTTGGTCACCGCACCATTTGGAAACGAAGTGTCTTCATTTGCTAATAACTTTGCGAGGATCTTTCCTCTCTCCTTCACACTTAAAAGCACGATAAAAGCACGATAAAAGCTTAGTAGTTTATCTTCAATGTGGTGTGAATCAAATCATAATTTTAGTAACTAAATATTTTTGAAAGTTCCTGAATAATGCATAACATAAAATGCATTAGACAGAAGCAAAAAATGAGAGTATTTTAAAACCGAATGAAAGTTAGGCTGACTATTTTTGTAGCAGTAGCAACAGACAATAAGATTTTTAAGAAGAATAATTTATTTCAGTTTAAGATGCAAACCTTTGTTTTTGTTGAACACAGTGTAACGCTAAACACTTTTTTTAAACTATTGTTATGCACAAAACTAAAGGCAACATGCTGATTTGAGATGAAGTACAAGAAATCAAAGAGTCAGAATGGGCATAAATGATAGTGTTCACAAAGCAAGGTTCACGTCATTTGCAAGTTTTTCTCACTGAATGGTTTTGTGTTGTTTCCTGCTATACCGGCTCATTTCACAGCCGTGACCATAAACTTGCCAATTTCGTTCTTGCCAAGTGGAGCTTTGCTGTACCAAATGTTGTTTTCTGGCTTTTGCCACTGATTTATGGTCAAGAAAAAGATTGAATCTGGTTTTCTCATTTCTACTGTCCCGTGACTCTTAAAGGAGTTGTAGTATTTCACTGGACAGCACAGCACAGCATTATGTGTGGCTTGAGCTGTTTAACTGAACGCTGACCTGTTTAACTGAAAATTATACTGAAAAACTGTTTACAGTTATAATAAACTTCATGCTTTTTTAAGAGAGGGCCTTTATTTGAATATGTGAACCATCAGTGGCACCCACTATTTGTGGGAAATGATTAACTCCTCGTGGAAACGATCCATTGCCTCTTGCACTTCATCATCGGTGAATGAAAATGAGATGTTTCAACCGACATAGCGTGCCTTCAAACTGTTGCAAAATGACTTTAGTGGTTGATTTACAAATGCCAAACTGAAGACCACAAACCTATATGAATCTCTTGTAGCAAGGTGCCAGAGGCCTACTGCCACCCGCTTCTCAACAGAAGTAGGTCTGCGTATTTGCTTAAATCTGCCATCAAAACGTTACAAAGCTCCTCGTATGTTTGCCAACACATCGCAAAACTTAGTTTCCAAAGGGATTTCATGGCTGGAGAAATGAGAAACACTTCGAACCACTGCTGGCGTCTTGGTCAGGCCCAGGGCCCTTTTCTCATGTGTCTTGCATATGAAGACACATCAGCCACATGGCTTGTCTTTGCCGGAAGTTGATTAAACACCCCATTAATAGGAGAAGAGTAACAACCTCTGCCTTGATAGCTGAGCTCAGTTCTCTTGCAGTCACCAAAACTGGAGTTAGAACTTATCCTTGTTGTCGGTGGAGTTCTAAAAAAGCATGGCAAGTGTTTCCTCGACCGAAGCGGTTAATAAGTTCACCAATGTGTCAAAGGACTCTCAGTTTGTTTGCTGTCTCGTATAGGGTTGTACCTGGTTTACAGCTTTGAGTCTTTCGAAACCTGTATTAACATCACAACGATAATTATACACAACAATATTGCCAAAGTTGAATGATTGAATATTTACAGACCTGATGGCTCTTATCTAATTCCTTATCTTCGGGAGGAAAACCGGCGGTAATCTCAATTGTCGTTCGCAATGTCACTAATTACAATTAATTATCGATTGTAACGTAATTCTCTCATTAATTATCGATTGTAACGTAATCGTCACAAATTAAGAATTTGTTTCCAACGAAACACTCCCCACTCTCTGAAAGTGTAAAATACGGAGTCCTTAGTTTTTTGTGTCCCTTTCTTTTTTAATATTTTAATCTTGACCCTGGGGTTCGTCTTCTTCGTCGACGGGGACAATCGCAACAAGTCGCTGTACGGGTCGCTCTACTGTCACATAACCCCGACCTTTGTAGATTTGTACCTTTTCGTTTAGCACTGGGTTCTTGTATTGGATCTCAACCTTTCTGACCTTGCCGTCCTTTCCCGGATTAGCTGTTACGATTAGCGTCGCGCTTACATGTATGCCATTTTTGTTTTATTAATAAACTCGGAAAGAAGTCACGTGTCCATCTGTTCCAAAACGCGTTTATGATGCCTTGCACAAAGTAGAAACGGCGGCGAGGATTTGCGTCTCCTTCAAATGGTCCACTGGGGATTCTTGCAGATGCACGTCCTAATAAGATATTATTCGGACAGAGATATGCTCCATCTTCAGGTGTTGTGGGATGTCGCCCTATTGGTCTTTCATTAATTAAATTGGCGACCTCGAAACAGACTGTCTGGAGCTCTGAAAATATCATGATGTTCTGGCCTATTGCTGCGGTGATAGCTCGTTTGACGGATTTTATAAGGGCTTCTGAGATTCCGTTCTGCCAGGGGGCGTCAGCTGGTGTAAATTCCCACTTTAGTCCTTCGATCACTCCAAACTCTTCGAGTTTTTTCATATCCCAGCCTTTTGTCATGTTTCGTAGCTCTTCATTGGCTGATACCAGTTGTGGGCCATTATCTGAGTAAAGCTTTGCAGGATACCCTCTCAGGGATGCAAACCGTCTCAATACGAGTAGGAATGCTTCCGTGCTGTAATCAGATGCCAGGTCAATATGAACGGCTCTTGTACTCATGCAATTGAATAGAACCCCATAACATTTTCCAATCGTCCGTCTCTTTTTCATATCCCAGCCCTTTGTCATGTTTCGCAGCTCTTCATTGGCTGATACCAGTTGTGGGCCATTATCTGAGTAAAGCTTTGCAGGATACCCTCTCAGAGATGCAAACCGTCTCAATACGAGTAAGAATGCTTCCATGCTGTAATCAGATGCCAGGTCAATATGAACGGCTCTTGTACACATGCAATTGAGTAGAACCCCATAACATTTTCCAATCGTCCGTCTCTTTACTTGATCTCTTATTTTCAGTGGTCCGAATAAGTCAATTGCTGTGTTGTGCCATGGAGGGGACGGCTTGAGTCTTTCTTCCGGAAGTTGCCCCATGGTTTGTACACTTAGATTTCCGTCCAATTTCTTGCAGATGACACACTTGTGTCTGATGGAGCTAACCATGTTATGGATTTTTGGGATCCAAAATCTTAACCTGATCTTGCTTACGGTTGTCGATACTCCGTGATGTCCAATGCCATGTACGTGCTCCGCGTAGAGTAGGGAAAAACAATGTTCTCGAGGCAGGAGAATCACTTCACTCTTGTCGTCGAATCAATGAAGAATGTTTTGCCATTAAAAACACGCAGAAAGCTCTCCCACCACGATAAATCGTCCCTTAATTGTTTGTTTACACGGATGTGGTGGTGAGGTCGCGATAAGGTGTTCATGATGTCAATTGTCCGCCGCAGGAATGTGCGGCCTCCGAAAACCACCCGAGCCGCAAAGTTTAGCCTGCCAACAAGGCTCTGCAGATCTCGCTTTGTGACTGATCGCTTAATTAAAGTATCGCTTAATAATTGTCGCAGTTCGCATAGCTTGCTTTCGGGCAAACAAAGTTGCCTAAGCACTGTGTCAATCTCTATTCCTAGGAATGTTAATCGCTGGGTAGGAGAAACTGCTTTCTCCCAGTTGATGCTAAAACCAAGTTCGCTCAAAAGTTGGATAAGTTCCTGGTAAGCTAAGTCGCACTCATACTTGCTATCGCCAATAATAAGGAAATCATCGAGATACGCTAGAATTGTGTGAAATCCTCGCTTGGCCATCATGCGCGTGACTGCTTGAGTTAATCGGTGAAAGATTTCTGGTGATTTGGAAGCTCCAAAGGGTAATTTGCTGTTGTACAGATACGTAATGTGGTTTTCCCCGTGAAACTGCCATGCTAGTCCAGTTGCGGAATAGTTCGAGGGGTGTATTGGGACGTGGCGATAAGCACTCTTTAGGTCAATTTTTGCAAGATAGGCATTGGGTTTAATCATTGATACAGCTTTTTCGACAGTCACGTAAGAAAATTGTTGCGTCGTGGCATAGGAATTAACATTGGAGTGCTGCGGTCTGCTACAATCGTGTATGAGTCTGATTTTATCAGATTGTGGTTTGGGGATGGCCCCAAGAGCGCTAACAATAGTAGGTTTCGCTTGTGTTACAACATAATTGCCTTTGCTAATCTCTTCGCGAATTTGTTTCTCTACTTTATCGCGGAACTGGCTTGCGGTGGCGGATTTGTAGTTGCTAGTTTCCGCTTTCTCTAAGACAGTTTTGCTGGGAATAATCTCAAAGCCGTTTGTGAGTCCATCAATGATAAAGTTTCTGTCAGGATCATTTCCGAGGTTCCGTATCCAGGCCTGTTTATTCAAAGGGGAGTTAATAGCCGGTGAGGTGATTGGACGTCATGCAGGAGAGATCGTGTGATGCTCATGCTGTGGGTGTCCCTGGTTACAATTGGGCACCAAACAAACGTGCTGAAAACGACAGTTGGGCCACTGACATCCTGTGAGAGAGTTAAACTGGCGGCAAATAGGGGTTACGTGGGAGGCTTGCGGTTGGCGGTTAGGGCGTGGGGAAAATTTTTTACGAGTTTGGTGCGTTTGTGGTTAGTACAGAAGAACGACGTTTAATGAGAAACCTGGTATGAAGGTGCTGTGAATCACTCCCCCAGCGAAATCCATACTCGCACTGCAATTTACGGTACTCATTATCGTACATGAGTGCCGAGGCGAGAGTGTGACTCTCGAGGAGCTCTGCGAATTTGACTGTGTAGGCCAAGTAATCCGCGATGTCGGAAGTGGTCGCGGACAGTTTTCCTTTTCTAAGAAGCTGATACATAATTCGCGAGTTTGCGGCGACCCACATAGAAAGGGTGATTTGTTCCAGTTTAGGTTTTGCCTTTGTTGCACGGAAAAATATTTTTGCCCCGCTTGAATTGTTTCCGACCTCTTGCTCTTCCTCGCTACTGTCATAAGTTCCCAGGTTTACAAAGTCTGGTATTAACAATGGTTTCTCGCCTTGTTTAGTTCCCATTGCCTTTTGATGTCGGCCAAGAAACACGTGCGGGTCGTTGTCCAATCTAGGAAGAGTACTATTTAGCGTGGACGAGTTTTCCGGCGCTGGCGTTTTCCCGGGAAATAGGTCCGTCGATCTTAAGGCCAGAAGAGAGTCCTCTAGTGATCCAGCTCCTTCAATTTTCTTGAGGATCTCCTCCAGCCCGCCGTCTTTTGCCAAGGACTTCGTGGTCACTGGGTCGGTGACGTCTACTGGCTCGGTTTTCGCTTGCTCCTCAAGCTTTAACTTCTTCAGGGCCGCTTCAAGGACGCGTTTTTGTCCTACACTGAGCCCCAACTCTTCCACGTCTTTTACAGTCAGGAGTTTCAAAGCCCCTTCGCTATCGATGTCCTCTTTTTTTAAAGCTTCTACAGTAGCTTCTTTCAATTGAGTGGTCGTACACCACGCGTTAAAGTCGAAAGTTGCCATTTAGGTAAAGAGAATACTTGTACTAAAAATTGTACAATTGTTTTACACGCGCTAGCTTGCTAGAATCGCAATGATGAGGTTACACGTGGCCTGCAGCTTATATACATGGGCTTGGCTCAGCATTTCCATAATATATATTTAATCTTGATAAACAGGTTTATCACTCACCAAAATCTTAACCTGATCTTGCTTACGGTTGTCGATACTCCGTGATGTCCAATGCCATGTACGTGCTCCGCGTAGAGTAGGGAAAAACGATGTTCTCGAGGCAGGAGAATCACTTCACTCTTGTCGTAGCTCATGTGCATCCATTTGCTCGTTCGACTGCCAACTACAATTACTCCGTCTTCTCTTGTTTTTGGGCATAATCGCTTGTATTTCCCTATCTTTACATCAGAAGCCATGGACCTTTGAGCTTCTAGGATCCAGAACGTTTTGGCCTTTGCGATATCATCAGGTATCAAAGTCTTGGTTGCATTCTTTAAACTTGTTGATGGTTTTCGTTTATAAAGGGATAGCACTCGTGCCGTTACTCTTAGCAATTTTTTATAGCTTGAGTCCTTGTTAATGTTTATTCTTTCCGCTAGTGAGTCATCCTTCGTTGTGGTATGCATTGTCGTTGCCCTTTTAAGCTGGTCTGCTGATTCTTGTTTACAGATCACTTTGCTGATCGGCCATTCGGATTCGGGCAGTCTTAAAAATGTTGGACCTGTCTGCCAATCGCTGTCGGCATCGATATCGTTTGGTCTTTTACCTCTAGTTATCCAGTCCGCGATGTTGTTGTCGCTCTCAACCCAATACCAATCTTGAGGGTCAGTGCCTTCTTGTATCTCACCAATGCGGGTCGCTGCGAAAGTGTTAAAGCCGTAAGATTCCTTACCTTTTCCTTGCTCTATACAGTTAGTACTCATGATATCCTTGTCAGTAGGTCTGCTGGCTCTGTTTGCTCGGTAATTGAATATAATTTTACTATCTTCCTCGTGAAATGTCATCTTGGCAAACTTTTCTTTTGGTGTATGGCCAATCTTAGGCTGAGTTAGTGAGGTATCGCTTGACTTATGCTCCTAATTAAAACTAACCAATTGTCATAAGGACTTTCTTGCCCTTTCTCTATTCCTTGACTCTATTTCTATTTTCTTTTCTGCCTTTCGTTTGTGAGCTGCTTTTTACGTGAAAGTAGTGTGGGAACTTTTGTCTTTCCAGGCGAGTGGTTTCACGTTACTTGTTCTGATGAACACAAATGCCTCTGAACATGAATATATGAAATTCACATATTTGAACTGCGGATAAAGATAGAATTATATGTAGATCATCACAGTGAAGGTGTTTCAACCTAAGCGGTTGAAAAGAAGAAACCTGAAAAAATTCAGGCTTGAACGGGAATCGAACCCATGACCTCTACGATACCGGTGCAGCGCTCTAACCAACTGAGCTATGAAGACAACTGGGAGCTGGTCAATTGAGGGTTTCATATATTCATGTTCATTTATTCTCCATCTACGGGATAAATAAGAACTCTTAATTGACCAGCTCCCAGTTGACTTGATAGCTCAGTTGGTTAGAGCGCTGCACCGGTATCGCAGAGGTCATGGGTTCAATTCCCGTTCAAGCCTCAATTTTTTCAGGTTTCTTCTTTTCAACCGCTTAGGTTGAAACACCTTCACTGTGATGATCTACATATATTTCTACAAATGCCTCTATATTTAGTTCTTATTAACCGAGCGGGAGGTCTGTGTGGGAGAATCTTGACCGAGGTCGCCAGTACAGACCGAACGCAGTGAGGTCTGTACCAGCGACCGAGGTCAAGATTCTTCCATACAGACCGACCTAGCTCGGTTAATAAGATGTTTATTATATGGCCAAACAAGAAATCAAAAGGACAAAAAATAAACATTTCTTTTTTTCCCTGTGCGGGCTCAAGCATTTAGCTGGCTTACTTCTGTCACTAGTCTCCAGTCCAAACGGGACAAAAGTCCAGCTTTGTACAAACTTCGTCAATGAACGAAGACAAAATAACCGTTCTTTTTCATATGGGCTCAATGGAAAAGCTTGTGGTTAAACAACAATTTATGGAAAGTGACCAAAGGTGCAACGAATTTTAATCGATCGATCAGCGATCAGTTCTCATTTAGCCTTGCGATCTTCGACTGATCACCACAAAAAACGTTGCTGTTGAATGTGCAGCCTTCGAACTTGTCAATATGCGCTCTGGCAAAAATTGCCTGAGGCTGGATTTGTTGGACTTTGAAGACATTTTGATGTGTTGTAGTGGAAGCACTGACTTGGTTTTCTTCGGCTGAGCGGATGTACCTGGCCCACGATTCAAGACAGGAGACATTTATCGCTGTCGCTTCAGAGATGCTGAATGTAGCTGTTGAGGGTTTTCACATTTTTATCACCGCTAAGCTGTGCAACGAATTTTGGCTGAACGTCTGCTTTGAGGAGTCGTCCAACACTGGTCCTCCTAACGGAGTGATTAGAAACCTTCTTCTTGTTTGTGTCATCGAGTTTGGCTTAAT
Organism: Siderastrea radians; assembly: GCA_964017195.1. NCBI lineage: Eukaryota > Metazoa > Cnidaria > Anthozoa > Scleractinia > Rhizangiidae > Siderastrea > Siderastrea radians. The sequence continues at coordinate 24,767,100 of OZ024895.1, forward strand.
GTATACACGTTCGTACTCGGTGTCATCTTGTTTTGCGAACCGAGATGAAAAATTTGGACAAAAGAAGGACGAGCTCTTTGGCAGGTATGTTTACCATTGCTCTAGACTCTTTCAGTAACTCAAAAAATTTCGTCCATGCGTTTAAGTCGCTCGTAGTTTTGTACTGAGTGTTTCTGGATTTCTGTGCTTGTAAAAGCTTCTCAATACCGACTTCATCTTCGCGCGTAGCTTCCTCGGCTGAACTCAAATTGCCAACGTTTGCTCATTCTCTTTACTTGCTAAATTTCCTCGCTGTCTACTGGTTCTTCCATTTAGTATTTCTAACAGGAACAAGCCAATTTGTTCGTACTTTTTTGTTTGTAACTTTTTGAGGGCAAATGTTAGAACGACATCGGTCTAGATGCCGGGCAAAATCAAATGAGGCAAAACCAAAATCAAATGAGGCAAAACCGCTGCTGAGCGCAGGAAAACGTGTGTAGACTGCCAAGAGATGGTGTGGCATCTGATTTGTTGTAGAAGAAACACGTGCCTGCACGAACAACGGATATTCTAAACCAATCAGTGCTCAGTATTGTTTTCGCTATTTTTGTTTAAAAACACAGCATGAGTTATTGAAAGCACAGTTTCCTTTGTCTCGGTCACTCAAATCTCTGACCATTTTAAAGGCATTGGTTTCTGAAATTCTAATCACTTGTCGTGGATCGTGAGCCCTCTCTTTTAAAAGTCAATTATAGTGAAAAGGATCAGACTTTCGAAAAAAAAGTTAATTAACGTTGCTTTCTTTCACTATAAATTTCACATCGGCCGTTTAAGTGGGTGATCTCTCGGGAAAACAACAGTTTGTCCTATAGGGATTGAACTTAGAATTCTTCGGGTGATTTTTGTTTAGTTTTTTGAAGTTGGTTTAATTTACTTTGTTTACCTCGATCCACCGTCAATTTACATCCTCCCTGGGTCAACAGCCTCGAATGGCAAAACAGCTACACCACAACCCTCGCCAGCACATGTGCAAATTGTTAAACAGAATGAACAACAGTCATGGAGAGGTTCAAGTGGTTTAATTGTAGCGTCCATCGTTTTATAGGCAGCAACACGAAAGCAGCCTTTAGCATGGACAAAGTCCTCAATTTGTTGCCCACGAAAGATGACAATGACCTGTTACTGCGTACCATCTCGTCCAGCCCTTCCTGCCCCTTGATGCTGTTCCATAATTGTCCGTGCTGGCCCCCAGTTAACAATGTAACAAACATTAGGAAAATTTACTCCCATACAGAATGCTGTTGTCGCAACAATGACACGTTTGAAGCAGGATACTCAGGGAAAAACACTTGCTTCCCAAGTTGAGATATCAAATACCATAGTTTACAATGATAGCTATTTCATTAATTGTGCTGCAAAACACAAATGTTTTTGGGCAATTAATCCCCTTTTCTGTCAATCGGTGAACAAGCCAGTTCAACTCTCACAGGTGCATGTTTTTGTTTTCTTTCTTAACCAAAAAACGTAGGTTTGTTCGGTTTGGACTCATAAATAACACTCACATCTTTGGTGAAATTCAGGACCTTCTTAATTGTTTCCTGTGTTGACGGGTCTGCCATCCCAGTAAGTGCACTAACAGGAGTACTTTGAAACAGATTATTTATTTATTTATTTATTTAAAGGAATTGAAATGTTAGATTCCATAGCAAAAAAAAAACAGAAATGGGCAATAAGTTTTGGTGTGGCAGCCATTGGGCATTCATTTTACTCGAGAAGTGAATAAATACTAGAACGGT